>WBNM01018736.1:30188-62070 GCA_013399055.1 Ramphastos sulfuratus | reverse complement strand
CTCCTCTCCAAGCTAAAAAGCCCCATCTCCCTCAGACTCTCCTCATAAGGAAGATGTTCAACTTCCTTAATCATTTTTGTGGCTTTATGCTGGACTTTGTCAAGCAGCTCCCCATCCTTCTTGAACAGAGAGGCCCAGGACTGGACACAATACTCCAGATGAGGGTTCATCAGGGCAGAGTAGAGGGGAAGGAGAATCTCTCTCGACCTACTAACCACAGCCCTTCTAATACACCACAGAATGGCACTGGCCTTCCTGGCCACTGCTGGCTCATGACCATCCTTCCATCCACCAGGACTCCCAAGTCTTTCTCTCCTCTCCAGCAGGTCAGTCCTCAACCTATACTCATCAAGTCCAACCTATCACCCAACACCTTCTAATTAACTAAACCATGGCAGTCAGTGCCTCATCCAGTCTCCAGTTCATCCAGCCTTGAAGCTATTTAGTACCTGAAGCTTCAGGCAAGAGTGCTATTTGGTGTGCTCTCTTCTTTGTATCCCAATTTAAGGTTTAGCTCAGATTTGTGCAGCAGCTTTTTTTTGTAGTGCCTGTGGAAGTTGAGCCTTTAAAAAGTTAGTCCCAGTTGGGCACAGAAATGAATCACTCTGATACTAAAAATACTAAATCTCCTTCTCAAACTCTCAGGTTTCTAACTGGGAAAAAGACAACAGGAGTATAAAAATTGTTTCAATTGTGGCAGGGAACAGAAATTCTATGATAATTAACTGATGCTTTATTGTATGTTGTATTGCATCATATTTCATCCAAACACCTTTTTTTTCAGTCCATGTCTATACACAGTTTACCTGTGTTAGTCTCTCTCCAGGAAGAACACCTTAGCTGAATATTTGTTAACCAAGTTCTCATTCAATTTCTTGTATGATCAAAGCTTGGTAGTTTTGTACAGCAAAACTCATTTCACAGCCTTTGTCTTCCATGTAAGAATTACATTTTTGGTCTGATTTTTTTAGATTTAAGATCAAATAGACTATCTTGTATCTGTCTTTTCCTCCATACTTTGAAGCCCAGCTGTAGTTCTTTTACAATTTCAATCTTAGGGACTTTTGAGAGACATCACAGTTGAATATTTTCTTAGTATTCTTAAAGCAGGTTCCACTACTCTGAATATTAATCCCTCCTGTTTTGGTAACTTTACTCCTGGCTTTACTACTGATTGAAAGGATTATCTAACACCAGAATAGGCTCCCCAGAATGGTGATTGAATCACTGTCTCTAGAGGTGTTTGAAACACACACAAATGTGATGCTAAGGACCGTGGTTAGCACCAGACTTGGTAGGGTTAGATAATGGCTGGACTCTGATCTTATTAAAGGTCTTTTGCAACCAAAATGATTCAATGATTCTGCTCAATGTCTTTGTTTAGTCATTTTTTAACTTGTTCCAATTGTAAGCACTTCCAAAAGCTTCTGATAACACTTTCTTCATCTCAGTCTTTTTTCTTTCCTTAAAGGACACCTTTGCTTCCTGTGTCTTACTCCACTACTACCAGTTGTTGATCGATGAGTATCAGTTAGTAGGACTTCTCAGGCAGTCTCCAGAAATACTTCACCCTTATCACTGCCTGCTTTGTTTTGGCATTTAGGAAGCAACCTGATGTCTTTTTTCTTTCTTCTGTCTAGTTCCTGTCTCTCTTGGGCATAGTTCCTCACCAACATCGTCAATCATGACTGTTGCTGCCTCCTGTTTTTCTGCTTTCTGTTTTCAGTGTCGGTCATTTACTGTATGTGCCCTATCACAAGGCAGTACTTCATCCAGTGGCAGGATATTACAAGACTCTTCTGAATCTCCTCACATGCATTTTTCTTTAAGTCCTGCTCTATCTGGCTGTCATGCCTCCTGCACTTTCACCATTTTCTCCAAAATGCTCCTTTCTTTTCATGAGGGATTTCTGGTAGACACTGTCTTAATCTTCTTCATTTTATTATTGTAGTTGTTGTCCACAGACTTTATCTTCTTTTTCTGGAAATTGATTTAGTTTTCTTCTTTAACCTATTCACCTGCTCTATTTTTTCCTTGGAAATAATTTTCTACTTTTCTAATTAATTCTGTTTCCTCAACCTGTTTTAAATTCCAGGTGATTTTTTGCTTCAGTCATTCAAGAGAGTGATTTGCTAACACATCCCGCTTCCCTTACCTGGTCCGTCTTTGATTCTGACACATTCAGAAGCTTCCAGACATTCCAGATTTGTGATGTTCTTCTTGGGTTTTGTTTCCTACATTAAGAGCTGATTCCTGACACCTAAACTGACACTGTCCCCGAATTTTGTTGTCTGGTTAAGGGAGGTTCCTGCCCTGGAGACTTTCAAAACCCACTTGGATGCATTCCTGTGCAGACTACCATAGGCGATCCTGGTTTTGGCAGTGGGATTGGACTCTGTGGTCTCTCGAGATCCCTTCCAACCTCTAACATTCTGTGATTCTGTGAATAGAGTAGCAGCAAAGGATTTTAGTGGGGAAAATATGAAAATGGCGTAAGTACCAGACTGGAATAATGCTGATCTTTTTTTGTCTCATTTTAACAGATTCAGTAGCAACAGCGTCTGGTCCACTGCTAGTTGAAGTTGCCAAAACTCCCGGCGCTGCTCTTGGGGTTGCACTAACTACCTCGATGTGCTGCAACAAACAGGTCATTGTCATAGACAAAATCAAATCTGCGAGTATTGCAGACAGGTGAGTGTGACAGAGGGCTGACACTGCAGGTCCACACATCCATTGTATTTCTGCTTCCTTTTGGATTGGTTTTTAGACGAAGCCTCCCCATTTTTTTGGCTAAAATTGACTGAACCATTTGCTCTCAAGGTTGCAGGTCTTAAAATTCCAGGGCGTCGTTTATTTCAGCTCATTCATGCGGACAGAATGACATAAGCCAGTCCCCATGTAACCCACCACAGTCTGCTTGCACTATGCAACACAGGAGTTTAGATAAGTCTGCTCTGACTGTTAAATGTACTACTGTGGCGGAGGTTAGTACTTAAAAGTATAAATAACACACTGGAATTCTTAAAGTAAACCAACAATATGGAGCAGCTGTCAAGGGAAGTAAATTCTGAGGCTTTGCAACCTTGAAGTGTTCTTTTGGAATATTATCACTGGTTGCAGCACAGCAAAGTGGAACTCCTGGTCTCTGGATATTTTATTGATACTTTAGAATATGACAGGCATTAGACTGGCTTCTGTATTTTGAAGTTATTTTGCTGTAGTTCTTCCACTTCATTTAAAGCTTTAAATAAAACCATTTAAACCATTTAAAAAAAAAACAAACAAAAGAATAGCTAAATGTTTTTCCCTATTGTTCCACAACTCTGTAACAGAGCTGTGGGCTCTTTTCTGGGTGCGTGTGTGTACGTGTGTGTGTGTGTATGTGTTTATACATATACAGTATACTTCTAGATACATAATCTCTATCTAAAAATTACTTAAATATTATGTTTCAGCAGCAAATTCCCCCTGCATGTCCCCAGTCACCCTACCTTGTAACTCTTCTCTGACAAAGGTGCTTCTGGTAGCACCCACTTGTAGCAGTGAGTCTACAGCTCCTCTGTGGGCTTTTCCCTACAGTAGAAACTTTGAGAGTGACGGCCATTGATCCAGGGGTGTTCTCCAGTTCAATGGTGCAGGATGCTTTAATTTTCTCCCTCTGTTTCTTCCAGTTTCGCAGGGGGTAACCAATTAAAGGAGCTGTCCACTTGACTGGTACGTCGGGATGCTGACTGCTGTGTTTGCATTTCTCAACTCATCCAGTAGCCAGTCTCTTGAGTGCAGCAAGATTTAGCAGATAGCCCCCTCCCCACCCCGCACCTCAAGTCACCATGCTAGCCCTGGTTTCATTATTTGTTTGACTACTGCATAATTTCATCATCATTTACAGCTTTTGTACTGATAAATGTTTGAATTCTAACTCAAAAAATGATGAACTGGGTGCTCGTGTGAGGGATATGTGACCAAGTTATCTGAGTCTCCTTAAGCTCTTCTCATTTTATTCTGCTGCCATTCACACATATTTTTATAGTCAGCTACCCCATTCCAGTTCTGTGAGTGATGTCTTGGCATAGACTGTATTAACTGAATTGTTTTTAAGGTTTGTATTAATAGATATAAAGTGTGACCTGTGACAATGCCTACAAACACAAAGCTCTCTCGAAAAAATCCGCTCATAGTTGTCATGACAAGTTTGAAGGCAGTAAAACTCCTGTTTCAAGTGAAGAGCATACCTGATCATACAGAGCTTTTTTCCCCTTTTATGTAGATGTGGTGCATTACACGTAGGAGACCATATCCTGTCCATCGACGGCACCAGCATGGAGTACTGTACACTGGCAGAAGCGACGCAGTTTCTGGCTAACGCGGCAGACAATGTCAAGCTTGAGATCCTTCCTTACCACCAGACGCGGCTCGCACTGAAAGCCCCGGAGCACGGTAAGAGACTCTGTGGCACCAAGGACCCTTTTCTTTTCTTTCTCTTCTCCTGCCCTTGCTGAACAGCCAAGAAAGCTATTGTAGCAGTTACGTCTGTAAATGGCGTTTCTGCTCCCTGAGGAAAGCTTCTGCATATGTTTCTGAGAATCTCCATGTTTTCTCGGCCTTAATGTACCCTCTGAGATGCCTCTGGATAGGAGTGGTGGTTTCAGAGTTTCCCCCTCCCCCAAAATTCACCAGACTAACTCAGCCAGCTGGAAGTTAAGGAATGAAGCTGTATTTACAGCTTGGCACAAATTTACAAGCATGTATATATACAATATATGCAGATATTTACAACTATGTACAATTATATACAAGTTAAAAGTAATATAGAAATTCAAAACCCCTCCCAAACAGCAGAAATCTCCCAGAGGAGATACGAATTAACTCCCCTCCTTTTTCCCACCCCTCCTCCCTTTTCTCAGAGGGCTCGCATGCAGGGGTGAGATTTCCAGATAAGGAGTTAGAAGCAGAATGATTGGTTGAGGCTACACAGGTTCAGGCACAGATAGTTAATGCAGCAGCAGCAGCCAGAGACACTGACTGACTTAGTTTATTTTCCTTGTTTTGATATCTCTCATCAGAACCTATGAGTGATATAGACATCACTATTATTTTGTTTTCACAGCCAATGATCTAATTTCTCTCATTAAAATATTCCAATTAGCCTCTAACCAGAAAAACAGGAAGGGAAATCTTTTACTGAGAAATGGCTCTGCACACTTGCAGATGTGCATAAGGATATCTGTTGCAGGAGCCATTGAGGGGGCAAATAGGTACTTCAGTAAATGAATATCTAAATTGATGAATTTAGCTTAAAGAAAGGACCACAGTCAATTTCTTTTCAGCATATTGACTAGATAGTGTTATGACCACGTTGTTAATAACCCCTGTTCTCACCTGAAACACCTCAGAAGAGCTTTCCTAATTTCTCTTGCTAATGGCATTATTATTTTTGCCATCATCTTTTAAAGTAATTCTGAGATTATGTTGTGGGTTCAGTGTCAGTGCTTGCGAAATAGGTTTGTCTGGAGACAATTCCCTTGACCCCAGCCCTTTTTCGCTGTGATCTTTTTTTCATGCCAATACACTCAAAGACAATGACTTTCCATCTTCAAATGAAATATATATATATACATATATATATACATATATATACACACACACACACACACACATATATATATATATGTAAAATGTCACAGTCATTGGAGACGGAGGCTGCCTGTCTTATCATCTAACAAATGCTTAGAAAGTGGCTGATTCATAAATTGAGTCAAAACCACTACAAGTTGATGAGCATCCAAGAAGTAATGTGTGTTGTCATGTACACAGAGCATAGGCACCTGTCTTGCAGTGTGAACCAGTGGGGCTGGTTTTTGAGCCTATGGTACTGTGCTTCACCCTTCTTCGACTAAGACAGAGTTTCTGATGCCTAGACATGTCACAGATGGTTAATGTTCTTGCACATCTATCTAAGATCCAGGCTGGCCCTAGATAAGAGATGCTCTAGTCAGCTTGTCGGTAGTGAATATTGAGCTAGTGGCTGAAGCAACACTTGTTTCTCCTAGACCAAGGTGAACAAAAAGTAACCCTTGCAATACCATCTTCATCCATTATTCAGCTGTACCTTTCTCCCCCTTCTACTTAAGCCAGTTAGAGGGGCAGGGAAGCAAGGAGCATTACTACAGAAGAAGAATGAGATGGAGACCAGATTTTGCAGTGTATTTCCATTGCTTTCATTTGGTTGCAAACAGATCTTGCATTTTTTTGAAGCAAAGAGGTCACACAATCGATTTCTGGCTGGTTAAAGAACCTTTGAAGAGTGTTTCTTCTGGCAAGATGCATACCAGAACCAAAGGTTTTGTACAGGTGATTGTGTCATTTGAAACAATCGGTTTCTTAACCACCCTTTAAAAGAGAGTGGTGTTTTAATGTACCTTGACCTAGTGTAGACACTTAGAAAAAGCAATGCCAGAGTCAAGAACTGGCTGTTAAAAATTCACATCAGGGGGATCTACAAAACCTACACCTAAGAGCATCCTTTGGTGAGAAATCTCCCCAAGGTAATAAAGTTGCTTTCTTAAGTAAGGCAGAATGATTAGGATCTCTACAGTCTTCCCAGCCCCTCATCAGATGATGCCACCCCAATATCACAACCAGTTCAAGCCGGAACATGCTTGATGGAAGCAAGGACCCTCTTGGAAACAACCTTTTGTTGTGTGTGGTATGGCCTAGACACTGCAGTGCTTGAAAAACTCCCTTTTTGTGTCTGTGATAAGCCAAGTCATTAAGGCTGTATCTGTTGAGCTCAGTTATTGGTTTTATAGGAACATGTTAGGAATTTAAAATGGGCAGGAAATTCAGCATGTAAAATAAATTTAAATCTTAGCCCTAAAATAAAATGGATTGTGTTATAAAGTATCAGATTTTTTTTTTCCTCCCCGTGTTTTTTCCCTGTTTTACTGTGCTGCTAACATTCCTTTCTCTTGCTGCCCTATTAGTTTTATGTTTGCTGTACACAATCCTGGCTTGGAATAGCCCAAATTACTGCTAAGTTACTATCCTTGCACACAATAGGATTTGCTTTTACAGAACTTCTGTTGAATTGGGATTATCCTTCTACAAGCTGAGCAAACTGAATTTGTGTGCCTTCTCACTTTGTAGGGCATTTATATCTCTACTCTCAGTGTGAAAATAAAGCTTTAAAAAAAATATCAAAGACTAGCTGATAATTTCCTGCTGGAAGTAGTCTATTTAATTAAAACAAGTCTCACAGCAACTTGAAAAATAATGAAAATCCACCTGGCCACATTTTTCTTATCAGATTTTAATTTTTACAGCATAGTTAATATTTGGAAATCTTGCTGTGCCTGCACACAGTCAAAGAGGTCATTTTATCTGAGGAGATATGATAGTCAGTAAAATACACATGGCTATATCAGGCTGCTGCTGCTGCAGTTTCTGTGCCTTTCCTGACTGATGTGAGATATTCTAAAGTCCCTGAGATCACTGGCACTGAAGCCAGTGGGTGAGGTAACCCAAGGCACAAGCTGGCTAGTGGCTCCAAATGCTCCTGCTGTTGCTGGCATTGTACCCCACCCTCACATTTGTTATCTTTTGCGGGGGGAAGAATAATTAATTCTTTTGATGCAAACACGTCAGGGTACAGTGAGGGTCCTCTCAGGGAGGGACACAGTCCTGGGGCACCCCTATTGAGGGCACAGGGCCAGGCTGGGCAGTGCAAGGTCTTCCAGAATCCTGACAACTCCACAAGGCTGTGGGGACATAATGGGACATGATTTGATTGCAAGGTGTGGGTTCAACCGAAACAGTACATACTTTTGACTACTCTTAAAGTCCAGCATGGGGTCAGATGTCTGCAGCCATTATAGATCTAGCAGGTAGCAGAGGGACACAGATAACAGCTCATGGACCAAAGGCTGTAATTGATATTTCATAGTATGAATTAGTTCCTCAGTGGTTTTAAGACAAAAATCCAGTGAACAGTTTCTAGTTTGAAGTGTTCCTCTGCAGTTTGGCAAGCACATGGCTTAATTGAACATGGAGCAGACTGTATTTAATGAAGGGTGACTTCAGTCTTTTTCCTTTGCTATTTGACACATCAACTGAAATGCTTCCCATTCTCTTGGTGAACACTGGCACTCGCTTTTGGCATATTCCAGACTCCCCATATGTAGAGGCAGCAATCAAATGTGGTCACAAATTTCATGCAGAAAAGGATTGTTTTAAAGTTTTGAAGATAAAGTTATACATAAATAAATAAATGGATGGATGGATAGATAAATAGGTAGATAAGATAGATAGATGATAAATAGGTAGATAAGATAGATAGATAGATAGATAGATCGATAGATAGATAGATAGATAGACTGCATATGCAACTAATCAATAAATTATTAACCAGACCTTATTAACTAGGCTTTATTAACCAGGCTTCAGGATGGAGCTTTTCTGCTGTCCCAGGGAAGTTGTCATATTCCAGACTCTACATATGAGGCAGCAATCAAATATGGTCTCAAATTTCATCCAGAAAAGGATCACTTTTAAGTTTTGAAGATCAAGTTATAGATATATAGATAGACAGACAGGTAGATAAATAAGCTGCATATGCCAGGCTTCAGGATAGAGCTTTTCTGCTGGCCCAGGGAAGTTGTCACTGCCCAGAATAGCACAGTCTCAGCAATAAAAGGTGGCAAAATTGAAATGTTGATGCAGTGAATTGAAATGACTGGCAGCTGAGCATCTCCTTTTTAGACAGTGCTGTGTATAGCACCTGGGTGGCCTTTTGAATGCAAATGAATGCAAGCAGAGACTTTTAACCTTCAATTAATGGTCAAACATTAGTATTTTTGAAGGAAATTTGCAGTCTGAGCTCCTTAAGCCAGAGTGAAATTAGGAATTGATTTAGTACTAATCTTTTAAAAAACATAAAGGTGACAAAACAAAGCAAAACAAAGAAAAAAAAAACAAAATAAAAGCAGTTAATTCTGAGGGAAAAGTAGTATTTCTGTTCCACAAGTTAGCACCCTCTGATAAGAACATGAGGCCAGATTATGTATCATTGCATTTTATTTTATTTTTTATTTATTTTTATTTTGGTTTTTTGCTTGCTTGTACAATTCAATTACTTTTTCCTCTTCTTTGGTCCTTTTGTTTTCTGATTTTCCATCATCCCTTCATGCGGGCAGTGAAGGTTCAAAGAAGCAACGGGCAGCTTACCTGGGATTCCTGTGCCAACAGCCACAGCAGCCTCCTCACCTATCATCATTATAACACCTACCACCCTGACCATTGCAGGATGCCAGCCTTGAAATTCCAGAAAGTACCTCCTCAGAAAAGCCGTCGTAATGTTCCACACTTTTTTCCCTGCTGACATATTTTCTACTCTTCTCCTTCTTCCTCCTCCTCCTCCTCCTTCCCCTCATCTTTCACTTAACACTTTTCCCATTTCAGGCACTAAAACCTTTTCAGTTTTATGGGTGCTACACTTTTTCATAGCCACACCAAGGTTATTTCTGACATTTTACACCTTTTCCTTTCTGTAACGTGCCAACCTCTGTAGCCAGGAAAAGGCTCGAAAATTCTGAACTAATCAGCTCTTCTGCTATACAGGAGATGATTGGATTTGGGTAGTCTATACAAAGCATCATCTGTGAATGCAAAGTATTGCTGACAAACCTTCTGTCAGAAATTCCTTCCTACAAGAAGGCGTTTCTAAAATCAGTGTATCTAGACATCGACCCGTGCTGGTTCATGGTGGGAAATTTAACATGTTTTGCCTAGTATAAGTTGTGTACTATGAATGTCCTACAGTATCTTTGTTAACTTCCAGCAGGTATTTTCATGACATGCTGGCTCTGCTTTTACCCAGGGCCACTTATGTGGTGTAATGTCTCTGTTGTTGGAAATGCACAAACCATTCCTGTGCATCGTGCGCGTTGTTTGATTCCTTGATGAGTTACAGGCATGTGCTGCACTCTTCTGTGACGGCTGAGTGCTGTGTGCCAAGTGTTTGATTTCTTACAGCAGCTTTGGTGTCTTCATCCTTCTCTCCTACCTCCATGAGTGCATACAGCCTGAGTTCCCTGAACATGGGGACCTTACCTCGCAGCCTCTACTCCACCAGCCCACGTGGGACAATGATGAGGCGGAGGATGAAAAAGAAGGACTTCAAAAGCTCCTGTAGGTGGTAACAGCATTTGCTCAAAATATGCAGTGAATGGGTGGAGGAGGGGGAAGATATAGAAAAAAAAGGTACAAAGTACCTTAGTTTATATATACTAGGCAGAAGAGAGAACAATTGTAGTTTCTGGTAGATGTAGGGAAACATCAGTGCAGAACTGTTTGTCCAATGCTAAAATGAGATGGGTAGAGACCTTGCAGCATAACTGTCTCCTCAGAAATACATAAAGCAGTGGTTTCTTCAGACAGTTCTGGAAGCAATACTNGATTGGATGAGGCCTTGAGTGACCTGTTCTAGTGGGAGGTGTCCCTGCCTATGGTGGGGGGTTGGAACTAGATGATCTTTGAGGTCCCTTCTAACCTTACCATATGATCATCATACAATTCTATGATTCAATGACTTTGTTACACGCTAACTGAAGCAATTTTCAGATTCCTTTTTCAACTCTTCACTTTTCCATTAGGGAATAGAATTCGTAGCCAAATAGCAATAACCAGATTGCTGGTAAGCTCAACCAACCATTCACACATTACAGAAGGAGAATATCTTGCCACATTACCTCCTAAGTCATTTTAATACTTCTATCTACACTATAATCTAAACTTTTGTGAGGAGGAGTGAGAAATAGAAGTGAAGTCTTAACAGTCTTGTTTCTGACCACTCCCTGGGATTCAAAGCATGGATTTCCCATCAACCTGTAATTTCCCAGCCCAGGGTGGATACATTTCAAGCTGTTCCACTTTGCATATTGCTAAGTATTCACTGGGCCAGAGAGTATGGCTGTAGCATTGTGTTGTTTTCCAGACTCCATCTAAGTGCCTCCTCTCCTTTTGGCCTGTCTACCTTTGTGTGATCCTCAGCAGCTCAGTTCCTCCAGCGCAGGGAAGTGAGAACTGCTCTACAAATCATCTACTCCAGCTAGCAATGCTCACAGGTCCACCTTGGAAAAGCTGTATTAAAGATTTCCCATGGCCATAACAAAATCAGAGCAAACCAGCAGCCTCCAACTAAGGCCAGGCACTGGGGAGTTGTGTGGAAGTGTTTGAGAGAGTACGTGAGGTTTAGCTTTCTCGCAGTTTTTTGTTGCTTGCTTGTTCTTATTTCTCTCACAAAGCAAATACTTCCTACATCACATTTGCCTGTCAGTACCATTTGATTTGTAAGCTGATAACTTTTTCACAACTCACCTGCTGACTTGCTGCATTCTGATCCATTTTTTTGGGTCATGGAGAGATACTGAATCCGTTCCTACTGTGGTATCAGTAGGAGTCCAACTCCTATGTGTCCTCACATGTACATGAGAAACAGTAGTAATGTTACGGTAATAGTAAGCAATTTGAATAGTAAAATATGAGGGCTGGAAGTCAAGAAGGAAGGGACAGCCTCTGCTTACTTGTGCCCCGGGACAAGACAAGGAGTAATGGATGGAAAACTGCAGCACAGGAAGTTCCACCTCAACATGAGGAAGAACTTCTTGACTGTAAGGGTGACAGAGCCTTGGAACAGGCTGCCCAGAGAGGTCGTGGAGTGTTCTCTGGAGACCTTCCAAAGCCATCTGGATGTGTTTCTGTGTGACCTGCACTAGGTTCTAAGATGGTCCTGGTGTGGCAGGGGGATTGGACTCGAACACCTATGACCTATGGAGATCTCTTCCAAGCCCTAACATCCTGTGATCCTGTGTAATAATGCTGGATGCAAAAAGTAGTTCTTGAGTGCACTACATTACAGCTGTCCCATCCACAAAGAACTGTTAATCCTGAAAGCTAAGCTTGTTATGGATCCTGGAGCTGTTACTTCTGTTGTTACATTTTTCAGTTATTTTTCCTTCAAGGAAGCCTTGCCCTGCAATTTGCTATCCTGTGAAGGCTCAAATCAAGGGCACATGATTTAAGTGGGACAGTTACATAAGCACTGCAGCCCACCTGAAAGATTCCTCAAGTCAGGTGGCCCTGAGGGTGACAAGCTGCTATGATCAAACAAATCCCTAGCTAGGAGGAATTCGGGTGAGGATTTGTTGTGGAGTGGTTTATTCTGCGTTTGTGTTGTGAGGTTTGGATAGAGAGCATTACAAAATACATGGGATTGCCCCAATACTGAGTGAGTCTGTGCCTCACTCCAAGTAGTGATTGCATCAGCAACCCTGCATCACAGCTGGCTTTGGAGGGGATGGCTAGCCAGCCAGCCAGGCTTGCTTGCCCTTTCTGTCAGCTTGCTTTGCAGCCCATGCAGAGTTCTTTATTCCTCTTGCTAGACTTAGACCTACACAAGTGACTTCAGCAACAGCTAAATTAGGAGACATACACTGGACTGAATGTACAAGTGACCATGATAGCAAATGACTGGACCTGTACCCTTCCAACATCCGTTGACAGGGCTTGGAAAACCTTGCCCCTCTCCCTTTATGGGAGACTCATGAGAACCAGGGAGCATTCACTGATGTCCTTTTCACAGAGAAGGAGTAGCACACTTTTGTAATTTTAATGGGAATTTTTTTTTCCTTTAAGCCAATTGGATCATTTTAGGGTTTTATTACTGTAATTTTTAATCAATATTTTAGGATGTCATTTGGGAAGTTAGTTTGAAAAAGAGGAGACTGAGGGGAAACCTCATGGCTGTCTATAGCTACCTGAAAGGAGTTTGGTGCTGGTCTCTTCTCACAGGTCATTAGTGACAGAACAAGAGGGAATGGTCTCAAGCTGCCACTTGATAGGTTTAGACTGGACATTAGGAAACATATTTTTGTGGCAAGAGTGGTCAGGCACTGGAATGGGCTGCCCAGGGAAGTGGTTGAGTCACCAACCCTGAATGTGTTTAAAACCTGTTTGGCTGTGGTACTTGGGGATATGGTTGAGAGTGAACCTTGTAGAGTAGGGACATGCATTGGACTTGGTGACCCTGGGGGTCTTTTCTAGCCTGAATGTGATTATGTGATTCTGTGAAAAGGATGTATTGGTGAAGGATGTTATAAAATTTTCATTGCAAAGTATAGTTAGGAAACCCTGCATAACATAAACGCGATCATATAAAAGTTCACGTTGATGAAGTGTGGAAGTACAGGGGGTTACAAGACTTTTATAGTCATGATTTTACAGTCATTGCATTAGTTCACAGGATCACAGGATGTTAGGGCTTGGAAGGGACCTCCAGATGGGTCTTGAAAGTCTCCAAAGAAGGAGACTCCACAGCCTCTCTGGGCAGCCTCTTCGAGTGCTCTGTCACTCTTACAGTAAACGAAGCTCTTCCTCATGTTGAGGTGGAACTTCCTGTGCTGCAGTTTACATCCCCTCGTCCTATCCCCTGGTACAAGTGAGCAGAGTTTGTCCCCTCCTTCTTGACCCCCATCCCTCATCTATTTCTAAACATTAATTAGATCCTGTCTAAGTCTTCTCTTCACCAGACCACACAGATCTTTCCCAACATGTGGCTGTAAAAATCAAAGGTTTGCCCTGCTTTATTTATGCCACTTGTTTTCTATTGTTATTCTTCTGCTTTTTGTTTGGGTTTGTTCGGGTTTTTTTTTAACTCTACCATATTAATTGTGGAAACACTTCATTTAGTATTCAAATAAAGTTTAAGCCTTGAAGTATTTTGCACTATGTTCATATTAGTGCTTGAAAGAAGGCATAATTTTGTACCAATTTGCCAGATATTTACTAGGGCTGCATATCTGGTAGAAATTAGAGAGGGCCTTGGATGTGCCTGGGTGCTGTTTTCTCAGCATATCCAAGTTAGCTGCTAGCAGGACCTAGTAGTGAGCATTTTATATTTTCTCAAGGGTCAAAGCAGGAGAGTGCAAGTGTAATAAACCCTATACATAAATACATTTTGCTTTGCTTCTCGTATGGCTGCAGGAATAAAATTAGGGAGTACATAATCTTCAAATTCAATATTATTATTTTTTTTCACATAACTGCAGTCCCCAGGACAAAAAGCTATGCAAGTATGCTAAAATGTGCCCCTAACAGTAGCAACTAGGGATCACTGAAACTGTACATATTTCCATGCCCCCTTTTAAAATTGATAAGGTTGCTTCAAATCCATCAAGCAATTGAAAACAAAAAAAAAAAAAAAAAAAAAAAAAAAGTAAGCAGTGTTCCTGCTGCAATTCAATTCAGCTACCGCTGAGCTACAGACCCGAACATGCTCTAAGTCATGGATTTGGGTACCTGTAGCATTTTATAGAGGCTTAGCAGATTGCTATTGTCACATAGAATCATAGAATTGTCAGGGCTGGAAGAGACCTCAAGGATCATCTAGCTCCAACCCTCCTGCCATGGGCAGGGACACCCACACGAGGTCAGGTTGTCCACAGCTCCATCCAGCCTGGCCCTGAAAACCTCCAGGGATGAGGCTTCTAACACCATGTCCCTGTGCAACCTGTTCCACTGTCTCACCACCCTCACACTGAAGAACTTCTTCCTAACATCCAATCTGAATCTACCCATGTCTAGTTTTGCTCCATTCCCCCCAGTCCTATCACTACCTGACATCCTAAAAAGTCCCTCCCCAGCTTTCTTGTAGGCCCCTTCACGTACTGAAAGGTCACAATAAGGTCTCCTGGGAGCCTTCTCCTCTCCAGACTGAACAGCCCCAACTCTCTTAGCCTGTCCTCATGGCAGAGCAGCTCCAACCCTCTGATCATCCTTGTGGCCCTTCTCTGGACACACTCCAGTACCTCCAGATCTTTCCTGTAATATTGACTCCAGAACTGGATTCAGTACTCAGGTGGGGTCTCACCAGAATGAAGTAGAGGGGGGAAATCCCCTCCCTCGACCTGCTGATTTGGAGAGAGTATTTTCATCTCTGCATTTTGTTTTGTTTTCTTCCTGTTTCTGTTCCATTTCCTTGAGGAATGGGAGGAGTTCCTGGTTGTCACTTTTAGGTGTCTGCAATGTCAAAATATTTATCAGGATGAGTTTTAAATCCCACAAACAGTAACATAATTTCCCAACATGAATTAAAACCTTAGCTGTCTTAAAAGCTGAAATAAATGTTGTGAGACTTTTAGGTTCCAGATAGGGCATTGGGAAAAGAAAAAGAAAGTTAAGAGAATTGTCTAGATGTCTGCTGCACAGAGGGAATGGACATAGAAGTGATGGGCAGCAAAGACGCAGCTAACGAGTAATTTTGCATGACCTTAAAGAAAGGGAAAATGGAGCTTTTATGAGCTTGGATGACCCAAATTTGGACATTTCTAGAAGTGCATTAGGGGATCTGCTATTATATTAACTCTCAATTTATTCGATTTAGCGATATTTTAGCCTTTGCAGCACTGAGGGCTGGAGAAACCTATGTCTTGCAGTAAATACTAAAGTTGATGACCATTTCTAAGAAAAGATTATTAGTATTTACATTTGGGTTCTGAGTGCAGATAAAAGGAACAGTAAGAAGGAAGCTATTGAGTAACTGAAATAATACACAGTACTTACAAAAGAAAATGAAAGCAGGGTATGAGTGAGAATTGACAGTCATTTAGAAAAGACAGTTTCAGAGTTGAAAGGAGCTTTGCTGGGAACAAACAGAAACCCAAGAGGTTTTGGGCAAGCAAAAGTTTGGAACAGAACTGTCATTGTCAGCTGTGATTTTATACTAGTTCAGAGCAAATGTCTGATGCTTCTAACCCTGTGAACAGGAAGCACTCATACAACTTCTGGCATCCTTGTACAGCTGTGCTAATGTTGCCTATAATGAAAAACAGCAATTAATTTTTTTCCTCGTGTCTAAGAAAGAAAAATTCCACAGTTAAACAATCTCTCACATAAACCACGAACTAAAGTAGCCCTCAGCTAAACCTTGAACTTTTATCAAATTCTTTGTAGCTGGTGAAGGCAGGAATGGGTCGTGAAGGAAATTAGAGATAATGGGATGCATTTATAACACAAAAGCATTCATGGTGCTCAGCATTGGAGGATTGTCCTTACTTTAGTGATCTGAACAGGAATGAAAACCTCTGGCTTTCTTTGTATGGCATAATGAAAAGCAGCACTTTGTCACCGGGGAGAATTCGCATAATGGCACAATATCCATTTAAGCAGAGATCAGAGAACCAAAGGTGCAGGCTTTACCTTCCATAGGTAATTATATCGAAGCTCAGTGTTGTTCTTATGTTGATTTGTGCTGTAGTGCAGCCTGTTCAGAACAAAAGTGAAAACACAGGGAGTAAATCAGGAGTACAGAAGTAGTCTCCTGTGTTTCACCCAGAAGGGTCCCCCCAGTTCCTTCGAGAGACCCCAAAACATCTTTGGGTTTTTTTGCATGACCTCTGGAGATACACTGGTTGCTGAAACAGGAGTTTGTTCAGCTCGTTGGCCTGACAAATTGCTGATGAGTAACAAACATGTGCAAGAGGAAGGCATCCTTACTTCTTGCAAGAGAGCTTGGGCCTTGTGCTTTGTTGCTAGCAACAATGCATTGCTGGGAGATGATGCATTGTGTTCAAAATGATGCATTGTCTTCAAAAGAGCTTGTGGGAATCACCCTGCGTGACAGCTGGCACCTCCAGCTCCCTTAGCTCCTGTGAAAATTCTGCTCATCCACACTTCAAATCTAATGCAAATGCAGTTCAAGGATGTCTTGAGACTCTTGGGGTGGGGGTGTCATGTTATTTTGGACATTAGAAAAAAGTTTTTCATGGAGAGAGTGGTCAGGCACTGGAACGAGCTGCCCAGGGAGGTGGTTGAGTCACCAACCCTGGATGAGTTTAAGGGTCATTTGGATGTAGTGCTAGGGGACATGGTTTAAGGTGAATCTTGTAGAGTAGGGTTCTAGGTTGGACTTGATGATCCTGAGGGGCTTTGCCAACCTGGATGTTTCTGTAATTCTGTGGTTCTGTGTCAAACACATCTATTTTACTCAGCACAAGAACTGTCTTTTTTTGCATTCTAATGTACAAACAGATGTTTTCTGTTCTCTTCTATGCCATAACTGTTTGTAATTAATTTAGAAACTTTAGCCTAAACTGATTTTAAAGGAGTTGTTTCATTGACTAGGTTTGTTGTACAGATTAATGTTCTGAAAGAGCAGGGCAATTTCTGCTGTGTGTGTGACTGTCTTCCTTCCTGCTCTGCTCTGTTTTGTAGTGTCGTTAGCCTCTAGCACTGTTGGTTTGGCTGGGCAGGTCGTCCACACAGAAACCACAGAAGTAGTGCTGACAGCTGACCCCATAGTAGGGTTTGGGATACAGCTCCAGGGTAGCGTGTTTGCTACTGAGACCTTGTCTTCTCCACCTCTCATTTCCTATATCGAGGCTGACAGCCCAGCGGAAAGGTGAGCTTCTTAAACCTGACTGCTAAGTACGTTTCGATGAGCATTCCTCGCAGTGCTTTGGGCTTCCTGCTTTTGATTTATGATAAATTGCAGGGCCTTGCTCGATGGGAGTGTGGCAAGTAATAAACTGTCTGTTCTGACAATGATATTTCATATGCATGATCAACTGTAAGAGGAATGACAAGCAGCAGTGTTTCTATCATCCAGAGTCTTCCAGCGGGAGACTGTATTCAGGCAAAAGAGAAAAAAAAAAAAAATCAGAAACATGACTGAAGTCAAAATAGCAACAATTCAGTGTGCTGTGGGTAGGGAGGCCATATCCAAGCCTGTTCAGGTTTGGTACAGAACCAAATTTTAGGGGATGCCAGAGTTCTGACTTACTAACGGTTTCACTGCAGCATTTCAAGTGCATTTTTGTTGTATGTATGTCTTTAACTATGGCATGAGAACAGTAGCAGTTGCACAGACAAGTACTAGCTTCTGTCTGTTTAGTTTTGGTACAGAACCAGACCTTTTTTGGGGAATGCCAGAGTTTTGACTTACTAATGGTTTTGCTGCAGAATTTCAAGTGCATTTTTATTGTATGTATGTCTTTAGCTATGGCATGTGAGCAGTAATAGTTACACAGACAAGTGCCAGCTGCCACTGAAGGGTTACAACATCTGTAGCCCAGGCTGAGAGGCAGAGGTCATATCCATGAGTGGGGTGGAGGCATGAAGACTGTGCCACTCTTTCCCAGTCATGCCACTCAGAAAGCACAACACATGCTGGGGGTTTTTGGTAGTGTCTTGGTGCAAAGAGGCAGCAGCAGCTTCTGTCCCACTCTGTGCCTGGGTAGACTGTTGAGCTGCTGTGCCACACTTCTTCAAGGTGAAGCTGAATGTATTTGATCTTGCTGGTTCTGGTAATGTGCACATCTGATGATTGTCTTGTGTCGTTGCGTACCAAGGTGCGGAGTGCTGCAAATAGGAGACAGAATAGTGGCAATAAACGGTATCCCAACAGAAGACAGCACGTTTGATGAGGCCAATCAACTGCTCAGAGACTCCTCCGTCACCAACAAGGTCACTCTGGAAATAGAATTTGATGTTGCAGGTATGAATGTACTGTTGTTCTGTCTTACACAGAAGTGAAGGAATAAATCCCAAGTACATTGTGAGCGTAAGGCGTGTGGAGGCTTTCTTCTCACATACATAAGTTTTCAAGCAACCTATTTGAAATGTGTGCCTTTTTCTCCAGCTTGCTCATTTCAGCTAACCCTTCAGCCTGCTTCAGAAATGACAAGTCCTGTAGTAAGATCTGGTGACAGTCCCTCCTCTGAGTTATTTCGAAACGTTTTCCTGCCCTGAGACAGAAATACTCTGCTGAGCAGGGACAAATCCTTTAGAGGTCAGCTAATGAAATGGCGCACTAGACAAAACAGTATTATAAAAGAGTGAATAAGCAGAAAACCCTGAAATACTTGCAACATCTCAAACCAAAAATCTCATTAAAATAACAGAAATTTAATTAATCAAAGCAAGAAAAATCATTGTGAATGTTACTGGTGAGTATTATTTCTGATTAGTTTCTTCTCTAATGTGTTTAAGCATAGAGAACACACCTGTAAAACCACCAGTTATGCAAGTCAAAGAAGTACACGTTACGTATGGGCACCGCCCCATTGTGTAGATAGTAAAAAACTTTAAAGGCCTCTGTGTTCATCTGATGATAGCTTTGCTGAAATCATGACAGTGTCAGATATGCTGCATTCTGCACAGTGATATTGTCGTTACTGGTATTATAAAGCACGAGGTCAAAAGCAGGCTGGAAGTTCCTCAAGTGATTCTGTATAATCTTTTAGTATGTACCCATCTAGTGTAATGTTGTAAAAGAACAGTGTGTACATTTCTAGACATAGGAAATGAAATGTGAAAGTTACATAAATACACCTGAAGTCACAGATATTTCAGTCCCTGGACTTGTTTGTACTCTTCCCATTCGCTCCATGATGGCAGGCACATAGAATGATAGAACGGTTTAGGTTAGAAGGGACCTCAAAGCTCAACCAGTTTCAACCCCCCACCATAGGCAGGGACACCTCCCACTAGAACAGGTCACTCAAGGCCTCATCCAACCTGGTCTTGAACACCTTCAGGGAGGGAGCAGCCACAGCCTCCCTGGGCAACCTGTGCCAGTGTCTCACCACTCCCACTGTAAAGAACTTCCTAACATCCAGTTTAAATCTGCCCTCTGCCAATTTAAACCCATTACTCCTCATCTTGTCATTACAAGACCTTGTAAATAGTCCCAGCCCTCCTGAAGGCCCCCTTCAGATACTGAAAGACTACTCCAAGGTCTCCTTGAAGCCTTCTCTTCTCCAGGCTGAAAAGCCCCAACTCTTGTAGCCTATCCTCATAGGAGAGGTGCTCCAGCCCTCTGAGCATCTTCGTGGCCTCCTCTTGACTTACTCACGGTTAGATTCCTCTGCCACATGTATGTTTATATGTTCTCACAGCTGTGATTTCAGTCACTCCTTTTCAGGCCATGACCCCATACAGTGATGCCAAAAGTTAGGTTTCAAACACGGTGCTGCAGGTTTTGCCTCAGTCAGCTCCAGCTGCTTGGCCCTTAGGGGTGTTTTGATTCCTTTTCTTCCCAGTAGATGTAAAACCTATGGTAGTTACCTTAGCAGACAGTTAAAAAAATGTTTTAGAGCTACAGCAACAAAAACTGAAACCCATAAGACTCAATCTCCTGTCCTTTTAATAAAAATTTGCCAGCACTGAAATTTTCACCTGTGCTCACAGAACTTGCATGCCAGCTGAAAACCTGCAGTCTCAGCTGGCTGCCAGCCTCTGCAATCTCCATAAATTTTGTTAAACCTTAAAAAAAAGATAAAATTGAGTTACCATGAAAACACCAACAGAGGTATAAATCACACTTCCTGCATCCTGCTTCCTTCACTGCAGAACCTGTGTTTTATCCCTGCCTTGTGATGCTGATGTGATTTCATCAATTTATATGTGTGGTTTCTTGCACTGGGGATCACTCTGCCTTATAAATTATCTAACACATTGAATACTTTTTTTTATAGAATCAGTGATACCGAGCAGTGGAACATTTCATGTGAAACTACCAAAGAAGCATAATGTGGAACTTGGCATCACCATAAGCTGTAAGTGAAAGAACTCATTTTTAAGACCATGTTTATAGGCTAATCTGCAGATAGTAGGTGCCGTAGCTATAAACTCATGTTTGCTTGAGTGTAAACTTCTTTTTCCTTTCTCTAGGAAGGGATGATTATCATTGCTTTGTCTTTGATGAAATGCCATTCTGTGTCAGATTTGTGCTCCCCTTCTAGTAGTTAAAGAAGCCAAAAGTTTGCCAGGCCTAAAGCTTGACCTATTCCTTCATGCACAGCACGTATTTAACTCCCATTTCACAGAATCACAGAATTAACCAGCTTGGAAAAGACCTTTGAGATCATAGAGTCCAACATAACACCTAACACCTTCTAATTAACTAAACCATGGCACTAAGTGCATGTGGCACTTTGGCCACAACAACCCCATGCAGAGCTACAGGCTGGGGTCGGAGTGGCTGGAGAGCAGCCAAACAGAAAGGGATCTGGGGGTGCTGATTGACACCCGCCTAAACGTGAGCCAGCAGTGTGCCCAGGTGGCCAAGAAGGCCAATGGCATCCTGGCCTGCATCAGGAATAGTGTGGCCAGCAGGAGCAGGGANCCTCCCTTCAGGCAGTTGTAGAGAGCAATGAGGTCTCCCCTGAGCCTCCTCTTCTCCAGGCAAACCAACCACGGCTCCCTCAGCCTCTCCTGGTAGGGCTGTGCTCCAGCCCCCTCACCAGCCTTGCTGGCTTGAGGCTAAATTGAATATTTTAATTATAGAAATTAGATTATTGGCTGTGAAAAGAAAATAAGGTGATGTCTATAGTACCTATTCGTTCTGCTGAGACGTACAAAAACAAGGACACAAGCGAAGTTAAGTCAGTCTCTGCCTGACTTTTGCCATATTAACTCTTCTGCCTGACCCTGCACATTTTCCAACTGATCATTCTGTTTCTAACACCCCTTCTGACCTTTCTAGATCACCCTGCACATAAGAGAAATTCTGAGATAAGGGAGAGGGTGGAAAAAAGGTGGAGGAGTGGTTGAGAACCCCTCCTAGGCACTCTGCTGGGAGGTCTCTTGTATTTCTGTATTACTTTTAACTTGTATATAACTGTATATAGTTGTAAATATTTGTAACATACAGTATATAGATGCTTGTAAATTGTGCTAAGCTGTGAATATAAAGCTTCATTCTTTTAACTTCCAGCAGGCTGAGTTTAGCCTGGGTGAATCCTCGCAGAGTGGGGGGAGGGCAAGTGATACCCAGAACCGGAACACCAGCCTTGTTGCCCTTCTCTGGGCATGTTCAAGCACCTCAACATTTTAATTAAATTGAGGGAATAATTTAAATTATTTCAAAAAAGAAGTCGGTAGAATTAGTCCCATTCAGACTCAAGCAGTCACAGAATCACAGAAGCTTAGAGGTTGTAAGGGACCTCCAGAGATCACCCAGTCCAACCTCCCTGCCAAGGCAGGATCTGCTAGGGTAGTCCACACAGGAATGCATCCAGGTGGGTTTGGAAAGTCACCAGAGAAGGAGACTCCACAACCTCTCTGGGCAGCCTGTTCCAGGGCTCTGTCACCCTCACTCTAAAGAAGTTTCTCCTCATGGTGAGCTGAAACCTTCTCTGTTCCAGTTTGTAGCTGTTGCTCCTTGGTCTTATTGCTGCTGACCACTGAAAAGAGCTTGGCCACTTGACGCCAGCCCTTCAGATATTGGGACACATTGATCAAATCTTCTCTCAGTCTTCTCCAGACTAAACCACCCCAGGGCTCTCAGTCTCTCTCCACAGGGAAGATGCTCAAGTTCCCAGATCATCCTTGTGGCTCTCTGCTGGACTCTCTCCAGCAGGTCCCTGTCTCTCCTGAACTGGGGAGCCTAAAACTGGACACAGTATTGCAGGTGTGGTCTCAGCAGGGCAGAGTAGAGGGGGAGAAGAACCTCCCTAGACCTGCTGGGCACACTTTTCTTGATGCACCTCAGGATACCGTTGGCTATCTTGACCACAAGGGCACATACAGAACTTGCTGTCCACCAGCACTCCAAGATCTTTCTCCACAGAATTGCTTTCCAGTCTGTCATGGTATCTCAGAGGCTCTTGAACAGAACCCATTGAACTAAAGGGTTCTCCTAAGAATGAGAATCCACCTTCATGGGGTTATTTTCTGAAGATAAATCCTTCCTCCATAAAGGAAGTGGGCAGCTCTGTGTGTGCAGATCACACAGCGAGACCCTCTTTCACTAGGGATTTCAGAGATTTCTAGAGAAGGTAACGGGGGTCTGTGTTAGTCTATGTCTCCAAAAGTATTTGTTACTGTTATTTGAAATCAAAGTATTTTTAGACTTACTTATTTGGGGAGCAGACAGTAAAGGCTGTGTTAGGACTGAATTTTGACCAGGTAAATTCCAGCATACCATGTTCAGCCCTGGATGAAAGGAAGAACAATCCATATCAAAGTTAATGGGCTTATGTTTAATGTACTTAGTGAGAAGTCTAGTCTCACTGAAATTAACATTCCTTTACAGTTGTGGCTTTCTTAGTCCTTCTTGGGAGTTATTTGTGTGCCTTGGGGGAATATTGTGCTTTGATTTGTATTCTCAAAGCTTTTACCAGGACAATGGAATAAGGTTAATCAAAAGTACAGCAGGGAACTACTCGGTGCTGAGAATTACATCTGAGGAAGAAATGAGAGACACTGAAGGCCTCTTTGCTTGTATTGCAGACTTGAATAAGTAATTGTTAGGCTCTATAAGATGTGATGTGGTGCTTGAAGCAAAATCATAGGTCTGCCTGTATGTGTGTGAAGGAAAATAGTGAGAAATGAAAAAACCTGGAGATAGGATGTTCTGTTTAAATATTGGCTTTAGCATTGGTAATGGACTGTAGGGTTATTGTGCAAATATGATCTTCCTAGTAAATTGATTTATGCTGCTTTGGAATTCAGGATTCTTATCCTTTTCCTGCCTGTAGGAGTAAATTTTAAATGGAAAATGAATGTTCTTGGGTTTTAGTGTTTGCCAGTCCTCTTCCAAACTTTGCATACCTTCCTGACTTGAAACTTGATTTCAAAAGTCAATCATTCATAAAATTAGGACTTTATACAATCAAAGCAACACCTGGCTAGTCTTAGCTCTGCTCCTCTGAGTATACTGCAGTCTCTTTAATGTTTCAGTTAAATTATCTGTTGTGTATCATAATCCCATTTATTACTAATGTTTGAGTATGAGATGTGATTTCAAAGAATTGATGCTAAGAACTGCAAGTTTGCAAATTTGCTTGGTAGGAGTCCTGCATTTTATGCTTGTTTTTCAGGGCTTTGTGCTGTTCTACCTACTTAACTCCTAAATGAGGCAGTATGGTTTGAAGAATATAAGGGGGTTATATTTCTATCGAATTTTTGTCAGAGCACTTTAGCACGTTATCATGCCATCTATTAGCCTTTAGGTATCTTGAGGGGGCCTGCAAGAAAGCTGGGGAGGAACTTTTTAGGATGTCAGATAGTGATAGCACTGGGGGGAATGGAACAAAGCTAGAAATGGATAGATTCAGACTGGATGTTAAGAAGAAGTTCTTCACCATGAGGGTGGTGAGACCCTGGAAGGGGTTGCCCAGGGAGGTGGTGGAAA
The DNA here is from genome assembly GCA_013399055.1 of Ramphastos sulfuratus. NCBI lineage: Eukaryota > Metazoa > Chordata > Aves > Piciformes > Ramphastidae > Ramphastos > Ramphastos sulfuratus. The sequence continues at coordinate 37,880 of WBNM01018736.1, read as the reverse complement.
CCTCATCCCTGGAGGTGTTTAAGGCCAGGCTGGATGAGGCTGTGGACAGCCTGATCTAGGGTGAGGTGTCCCTGCCCATGGCAGGGGGATTGGAACTGGCTGATCCTTGTGGTCCTTTCCAAACCCGACTGGTTCAATGATTTTATTACTGATATTGTCAGAAAGCTGTGTGATTTACTTTAAAAAACAAATACTAAAGTAACCTTGGCAGAGCTGGTTGGGACCAGACATAACCACGGGTCATAGAGGAAATCAGGTTTGTTCACTCCTGGCCTTGATCTGTTTAAATGCTAAAGACCTGTTTCATCCTCTTGTCTTCTGGAGATAGTAGAGTTACTGGTGAGTGAGAAAACGCTGTCTCTGTATCTCCAGCACTTTCTGTATCTGCAGATCTGTTTGGGGTTTGAATGAGAAAGTCAGAAAATTAGCTGATGACATCTTGGTGCATCTAAGGTTCTGTGATTTTGTGACAGACAAGACATACGTTGTTTTGTTGGAAGGAAAATAAAAAGTCTCACTTTGGGCCGGCAGCTGAACATATGCCTGATTTTAAATCCAAGAGTTCTTCTAAATCAGTTGTTAGGAGGCAGGCATCCTGGAAGACAAATTTATTTCTTTTTCTATGTTTTGTTTTCCTTGTCAATAAATAATAAATATGCCTGTATAGAGTTACAGCCAGGTACTCACAGGCATTTCTGAGGTGACACTCAACACTAAAGACAGTTAAGGTAATTCATGGTCCTTGGCATGACCTGTAATGGAGGGAGAGATCAAGTCTCTCTTAGTTTCAGGTTTATCAATGCAAGGAGAAAAAAAAATCTCAAAAACCCCCTTAGGTAACAGAATTCTCTAGAAAGTAAGACAGAAGAAAGTTTTGTAATCATCAGAGCTAATACTAATCCAGGGCACTAAGTAGTTCATGTCAGTTACCTCACAGCATACAGACCTTGTGCTTTGCTGCCTGCACACACATACTGGACTTCTAACATCCTTCCTTTAGCTCTGCAACATCTATATAATCTTCTCATTAATAGCTATTTAATAAAGAGCCTATTTGTAGTTTGCAGTTACAGGTGACTTCAGGTAACATCATTCTCATTATCAGTTACCTGGGTGGAGTAATTAGGATGGCTCAATTCTTTCAATTAAATCACCTAAATAAAAGATGACACAGCAGTGTCTATATGTGTTTGATTCTGACAGTATAACAAAACCATTCCCTAGAAGAAGGAGAGCATTCAAGAAGATCTAGTAGTGTTCAGACCTGTTTCAATTTATTTGCCAGTGACACTGATCTTGGACCACATAGTAGAATATAGATTTTAAGTTTGTTTAGTTGGGTTTTGGTTTTTGTTTGGGTTTGTTTGTTTGTTGATTTGTTTTTAAAGATAATTTTTTGTGTCACTGGATTCTTTATCATAAACTAATATTTTTTAAGTACATTGCAGGATGTCTGATAAAATGACTTAATTGTACAGTCAGTAATTGTAGTTAACAGCTCTTTTGTTTTTACCTTTTCTTTCTTGCTTTCTTGAGGGACTTTTTAGGGTGTCAAGTAGTGATAGGACTGGGGGGAATAGAGCAAAACTAGGAGTGGGTAGATTCAGATTAGATATTAGGAAGAAGTTCTTCAACACGAAGGTGCTGAAACACTGGAACAGGTTGCCCAGGGAGGTGGTGGAAGCCTCATCCCTGGAGGTCTTCAAGGGCAGGCTGAATGAGGATCTAGACAGCCTGATCTAGTGTGAGGTGTCCCTGCCCTTGGCACGGGGGTTGGAACTAGATGATCCTTGAAGTCCCTTCCAGCCCTGACAATTCTATGATTCTATGATATACCTCTCTCTCTTTCTCTCTCTCTCTCTCTCTCCCTTCTTCACCTTACCCCATCCCTGGAGGTATTCAAAGTTGGGTCCCCATCCCTGGAGATATACAAAGTTGGGGCCCCGTCCCTGGAGATATTCAAAGTGAGTCTGAACAGGCCTCTGGGCAACCTGATCTAGTTGAGGATGTCCCTGTTTGCTGCAGAGGTGGTTGGACTAGATGACCTTTGGAGGTCACTTCCAGCCCAGACCATTCTATGATTCTATGATAAAAAACCAGGAACTTGCTGCTAAGAAAAAAAGCCTAATGGCACTTTGCACTCTCTCTCCTTTTGAATAGTCAGATCTCAAAAATTAAAAATAGAAATAATTTCAACCTGATCTAGTTAAGGATGTCCCTGCTAACTGCAGGGGGGATGTGTTTGACTAGATGACCTTTGGTCCCTTCCAGCCTGGACCATTCTATGATTCTGTGATACTGTGATTTCACACTGAGCTGTGCTTGTTGCCTACAAAAAGGCCTTCATCAAGCAGACAAAATTAATAACCCAAGAGAAGTGACAGAATGTCACTAGTTCACACTTGGTTTGAAACTCATCACTTTGTGTGCAGTGTCATACTCTTTGCATCCACATGTGCTCTGTGTCTTTGCACACAGAGTTGTGCGCTGTCATGTGTTTTGGTTCCTCCTCTCTTCTCTTTGGAGCAGTTATGGAGTGTAGCAATAATTTTTATATAGCAGTTTCATCAAAACTATCTTACTACTAAAAATCTCAAACTGCAGACATTGTAGAGTGGGTGGCATATAACCACAGAGTTTTAGAAAGAAACCCAGAGGGTAAAAACCTAGAATTATCTTTTTTTAAATCCAGAAGTTCACCAAAAATTTTAACAAGATACTAAATGGTAAAACAAGCCCAAAGAACTGAAGTGAATGATGGAACCATCCTGTAAGATACAGCCAAACCATGGCATGAAGAGAACAAGCTATGAAAGTTGCATGTCTTGCCAAAAATTAATTGCTGTTCTCTCAATTGCAGCACAAGGCAGTTCCTGAAAGTGTGCTGCTTTAGATAAGTCTCTAAAAATTCTTGAAAGCCCAGCAGACCAGAAATGTAGCATCTGTCTTCTGGACTTTCAAGGCACCGCATCTGAAACGTGGCTTTTTAGTAGATCTTAAACAGTTTCTTTGGCCATTCAAAGGCTTTCCTGGCTGGGTCAGCCAAGGTTAGCAAGATCCATTAGAATATTTTGTGGAAATGTCATTTTTAATACACTTTGTGGATGCCGTAGGTGAAGCTCTGTCATTTTCCATCAAAGAGAAGAATGGTGAGCTGCTAAAGTAACTGACACCAGGGGTTTGTAGGTGATCTTGCAATGTGGGCAGCCTCTTGAGTGAGGGTCAGTTAGGCGTTGGAACCTGGTGGGAAGTACCTTCTGTGAATGAATGCAGAGGCCTGAATACACAGAGGAGAAATGACTTGGAACAACTGAAGAGCTGTACATGTGCAAAAGCCATTAATGCTTCCAGGAGAACTGAGAGCCTTATAGCAATATTCTAAGACTGGCATGGTCTTTATGATCAACAGCCCCAAAAGTCAATCTGCATTCACCATTCATCCATAGGTGGTATGCTTTACAATGGCAGAGGGCAGGTGCCACACCATGCTCTAAAAATTTATCACAGGATCACAAAAGGTTAGGGGCTGGAAGGGACCTCCAAAGCTCATTCAGTCCAACCAGAGCAGGAGCACCTAGAACAGATCACACAGGAACATATCCAGGCAGCTCTTGAATATCTCCAGAGAGGGAGACCCCACAATCCCCACGGGAAGCCTGTGCCAGTGTTCCATCACCCTCACAGTGAAAAATGTTTCCTTATGTTTCCGTGTAACTTCCTTTGCCTCAATCCCACCCATTGCCCCTTGTCCTGGCACTGGGCATCACCCAGCAGACCCTGGCTCCATCCTCTTGGCACTCACCTTTACATCTTTATAACCATTCATGCGATCACCCCTCAGGCTCCCCCTCTACAAACTAAGAGCCCCAGCTCCCTCAGGCTCTCCTCTTAAGGATTCCATTCCCTTCAGCATTTTTGTGGCTCTTATCTTTCATCACCCTCAAGTTCTGAGCTCACTGTTTACCGTATGAGAACATAAGTGCAGTCTTGTGTCAGCAAATGCACAAGCCCTCAAAAACAATGCATTTAGTGAAGCTGCTCCAAGAAATGGTCCTTAGGAAGTAGTCAGTAATTGCTGTATTCTTCCTTTGGGGTCGTTAACTGCCTCCTGTGCAACCACAAGTCAAGCAAAGTTGCAAAGCAAATTTCCTGAGCAAGGGAAACTTCTCATAAAGCCATAGAACTGTTTCAGCTGGAAAAAAACTCCTGGTCATTGAGTCCAACTGTTAACCTAACACCACCATGACCATTAAACTATGTTCCAAAGTGCCATCTCTACAAGTTTTTTGAACACCTCCATGGATGATGACTCCACCACCTCCCTGGGCAGCCTGTTCCAGTGCCTGAGCACCTTTTGAGTAAGGATTTTTTTTCCTAATATCCAGTGTAAACCTCCCCTGGTGCAACTTGAGGCCATTTCCTCTCATTCTATCATTTAATGCTAGGGAGGAAAAATAGGACCCCCACCTCACTCCAACCTCCTTTCAAATAGTTGTAGAGAGCAATGAGGTCTCCCACAGCCCCCTCTTCTCCAGACTAAACAACCCCAGCTCATAAGACTTTTCTCCAGACCCTTCAGCAGCTTCATTGCCTTTCTCTGGACATGCTTCAGCATCTCAATGTCTTTCTTGTAGCGAGGGGTCCAAAACTGAACACAGTATTTCAGGTGCAGTCTCACCAGGGGTAGGTGAGGCACTTCTCTACTCCTGCTGGCCACACTATTCCTGATACAGGCCAGGATGCTGCTGGCCCTACTATTCCTGATACAGGCCAGGATGCTGCTGGCCCTCTTGGCCACCTAAGCACACTGCTGGCTCACATTCAGATGTCTGTTAACTGTGTCCTTTTCTGCTGGACTGCTTTCCAGTCTCTCTGCCTCAGGCCTGTAGCACTGCATGGGATTGTTGTGACCCAAGTGGAGGACTCAGCACTTGGCTTTGTTAAGCCTCACACAACTACCCTCAGCCCATCAATCCAGCCTGTCCAGATCCCTCTGCAGAGCCTTCCTACCCTCAAGCACATCAACGCTCCCATCCAATTTGGTGTCATCTGCAAACTTACTGAGGGAGCACTGAAACCTCTCATCAAAATTATTGATAAAGATATTAAAGAGAACTACCCCAAAAGTGAGCCCTGGGGAACACCACTTGTGATTGGCTGCCAAGTGGATTTAACTCTGTTCACCACTACCCATAAGATCTCATTTATTGTGAAGCAGATTCCTCCTTCTCACCCAGGACACGTATCTTCCTACTTCTGCCTTAGGCACTGAATGAGACATGACTGGATGTAAAGAACTCGGGCTAGCCCACTCTAGATAATTTGCCAGAGCAGCTCTGTTGGTCAGGCATATAACAGAACATGATTTCTAACTGGCAGGAATATTCTGGCAAAAGATTGCTGCCAGTGGTTGTGCTGAAAGGTTCTGCTTCACGTGGAAACGACAAGGGGTAATGGGTAGAAGTTACTACTGGGGAGATTCCCATTGGAATCCAGAAAAAAAGTTTCCATAATGAGTAGAGTTAGACATTGGAAGAATCTCTCAAGAGAAGGAGTGGATTCCTCTACATTGGTTAGCTTGGCAGGGTGCTGAGCCAGCTCATTTAAACTAAACTATCACCTAGAAAGGTTGGACCAGATGATCCTTGGGGTGCCTCCCAACCCGGCATTCTGTGATACTGACAGAAAGTCTTCTCGGGGGCTGCCCTCCTGGAAAGCAGCTCCACAGAGAAAGACCTTGGAGTCTGGTGGGCAGCAAGTTTTGCATAGTACAGCAATGTGCCCTTCTGGCCAAGAGAGCCAATGGCAGCCTGGGGTGCATCAGGAAAAGCGTGGCAAGCAGGTCTAGAGAGGTTCTTCTCCCCCTCTACTCTGCCCTGATGAGACCACACCTGCAATACTGTGTCCAGTTTTAGGCTCCCCAGTTCAGGAAAGACAGAGACCTGCTGGAGAGAGTCCAGCAGAGAGCCATGAGGATGAGTGGGGGACTTGAGCATCTCCCCTTTGGAGAGAGACTGAGAGCCCTGGGGCTGTTTAGTCTGGAGAAGTGTGCATCACAAGAAGAGAAGGCTGAGAGGGGATCTGATCAATGTCTATAAATATCTGAGGTGTGGGTGTCAAGTGGAGTGGGCCAAGCTCTTTTTGGTGGTGCACAGCAATAAATCAATGAGCAATGGATACAAACTGGAACAGAGAAGGTTTCAGCTCACCATGAGGAGAAACTTTAGAGTGATGGTGACAGATCCCTGGCACAGGCTGCCCAGAGAGGTCGTGGAGTCTCCTTCTCTGGTAACTTTGCAAACCCACCTGGATGCATTCATGGACTACCCTAGGGGAGCCTGCTTTGGCAGGGGAGCTGGACTTGATCTCTGGAGGTGCCTTCCAACCTCTTAAGTTCTGTGATTCTGTCATTTGTGTGTTGTAGCTACACAGCATTTTATGATTGAGGTGGTTTAGAACGAACACTTTAGCCTAGTTCCTAATTGCAAACAAGCTTAGGGATTTCCCAGAGACTCTTTGAGTAAAAGGTAAATAAAGTTAGGGGTAGGATACAGCATAATAATAACTGATAAATTTATATCAACCCATTCATTTACTGGGTAGTTTATACTTGGTGGCACAGACTTGCTTTTGCCCTTTTCCGCTTTTCTCTCTGTGTCTCCCATGTCTCCCTTCTGCCCTTCTGCTGACTCATTTATTGTGTCTCTGAGTTACCAGGGAGGGGAAGTGAGGGAAAGCTGCTGACAGTCCCTCTGGGGTGCCCAGGGTCGGGGAAAAGCTGAATTAATTATACAAGGAGATCTTTGTATTGTTGCTAAATATATGTAAATATACCCTGTGTATGTTTATTGCCTTCTATACTTCTTATATTTAGTCCACTTTAGTAAATATAACCTATATTTTGCTTCCAAGTTCTGAGTTCGTTTGGGAATATACTCCAGAGGAGTAAAATCCAATTCGTTTGAGCCCAGATCCAACCCATAACAATGGTAGATTGCTGGAGCTGTACTGTGATATCTTCACACGGTTTAGTGCTGGCCTAATCCAGAATTCAGACCTGTCAGCTGAAATTCACTTAGCACCAATCACCTGGGTTATGGAATTTCCTAGTTTTTGAGGAGTATGCAACTTTACTAATATGCTGGTGATAATTGTTTGTATTCATAAATATAAAATTTAGAGAAAGGGGAAGAATCTAATCCAGTTCAATGTGTATGAAATACTGACTTCTGGACAGAAGCAGCCCATCTACATGCCCAGAAGTAAAGGCAGATACTTCTCTGTGTTTGTTATTACAGCTCCATCCAGCAGAAAGCCAGGAGATCCTCTGGTTATTTCTGATATCAAAAAAGGAAGTGTTGCTCACAGGTAAGACATTCAAACTCCCAGAAAAATCTGTTTCCATTCTGTGTCCAGCCAGACCAAATTAAACAGAGGGAGCTTGGAAGACACTGCTTTTTTCTTTTTTTTTCTTCTTTCTCTCTTTCTCTCTCTCTCTTTCTCTTTCTTTCTCTTTCTCTCTTTCTTTCTTTTTCTCTTTTTTCTCTTCTTTCCCTTCTTTCTCTCTTTCTCCCTCTGTCTTTCTTTCTCTCTCTCTTTCTCTTTCCTCCCTCCTTCCCTTCTTTCCTCCCTCCCTTCCTCCCTCCCTTCCTCCCTCCCTCCCTCCCTCCCTTCCTTCCTCCCTTCCTTCCT
>WBNM01018736.1:0-29978 GCA_013399055.1 Ramphastos sulfuratus | reverse complement strand
CCTCCCTTCCTCCCTTCCTTCCTCCCTCGCTTCCTTCCTCTCTTCTTTCCTTCCTTCCTCTCCTCCTTCCTTCTTTGCTCCCTTCCTTCCTCCCTCTCTTCCTCCCTTCTGTCCTTCCTTTTTCTTTTTTTTCTTTTTTTTTTTAAAGCAGTTACAAATGAGAACTCCAACATATGAAGAAATCAAGTTGCTTTATAAAATCCGTCTCGTTTCTATAACAATGTCCATACATCCTAAGATACCTTACTAGAATCTCATGTAAGCTTGTTTGCATGCTCACAGAACTGGGACACTTGAGCTGGGTGATAAGTTGCTTGCAATTGACAACATTCGACTTGACAACTGCTCAATGGAAGATGCTGTCCAGATCCTTCAGCACTGTGAGGAACTCGTGAAGTTAAAGATCCGCAAAGATGAAGATAATTCTGGTATTAGCAGTGAACCTTTTGCACGCTCTTGTGTATTTTCAGGATATTTAGAACATAGGATTAATTTGTTTGCATTTGAAGTTTAGTTCACAGGATGTTAGGGGTTGGAAGGGACCTCTGGAGATATACAAGTCCAATCCCCATGCTGGAGCAAGACCAGAGAATCTAGCACAGGTTGCACAGCAAGACATCCAGATGGGTCTCGAAAGTCTCCAGAGAAGGAGACTCCACAGCTCTCTGGGCAGCCTCTTCCGTTACACTGTCACCCTTACACTCAAGAAGTTTCTTCTCATGTTGAGCTGGAACTTCCTGTGCTGCAGTTTCCATCCCTTGCCCCTTGTCCTATCCCAGGGCACAAGTGAGCAGAGGCTGTCCCTGTCCCTTCCTTCCTGACCCCCAGCCCTCATCTATTTAGATCCATTGATCAGATCCCCTCTCGGTCTTCCCCTCTCCAGAGTAGGTCTCTCAGCCTTTCCTCCTCAGGCAGTGCTCCTGTCCCTACAGCATCCTTGTAGCCTTCTGTTGGACTCTCCAGTAGATCCCTGTTCCTCTTGAACTGGGGAGCCCAGAACTAAATGCAATATTCTAGGTGTGGCTTCACTAGGGCAGAGCAGACGGGGAGGTGAACCTCCCTCGCTCTGCTGGACACGCTCTTCTTAATGCACCCCAGGATCTCCTTGGCCTTCTTGGCCACAAGGACTCATTGTTCTCCCATGGATAGCTTCTTGTACACTAGGACTCCCAGGTCCTTCTCCATGGGGCTGCTCTCTAGCATTTTCCAACTTGTTTTAGATTACTTCTAGTAACATTTACAGGATGTGCATCCGAGCCCTTTTCCATACCTGCCAGACTGTTTGAAATGTCATTACCACAGACCTAGGAAAGCTGCCCACCAGGCCAGATGTCCTGGCTGAACAACAATAGCATAAGATGAGCAAGGGAGCATTTGTTATTTTGATCTGAAGAGAAATTTGACATTTTAAATTTTAAAATACCCTTTCACAACTCAAAGATACCAGAGTTGACTGCTCTCTTGCTGATATTTTTTTGATAGTATATGAAGAGCATGCACTGAATAAATACAGAAGCCCTTCTTGTTGCTCAAGAGCCTTTTTTTGTTGCTGCAACACCTGCCAAGTATTATTTAAAGAATCACAGAACCTTGGAAGGGACCTCCAAAGATCATCCAGTCCAATCTCCCTGCCAAAGCAGGATCCCCCAGGGTAGTCCACACAGGAATGTATCCAGGTGGGTTTGGAAAGTCTCCAGAGGAGGAAACTCCACAACCTCTCTGGGCAGCCTGTGCCAGGGCTCTGTCACCCTCACTCTAAAGAAGTTTCTCCTCATGGTGAGCTGAAACCTTCTCTGTTCCAGTTTGTAGCTGTTGCTCCTTGGTTTATTGCTACTGACCACTGAAAAGAGTTTGGCCCACTCCACTTGACACCTGCACCTCAGATATTTATAGACATTGATCAGATCTCCTCTCAACCTTCTCTTCTCCAGACTAAACAGCCCCAGGGCTCTCAGTCTCTCTCCACAGGGAAGATGCTCAAGTCCCCCACTCATCCTTGTGGCTCTCCGCTGGACTCTCTCCAGCAGGTCCCTGTCTCTCCTGAACTGGGGAGCCCAAAATTGAACATAATATCGGAGGTGTGGTCTCATCAGGACAGAGTAGAGGGGAAGAAGAACCTCTCTAGACCTGCTGGACACACTTTTCTTGATGCACCCCAGACTGCCATTGGCTCTCTTGGCCACAAGGGCACATTGCCGGCCCACAGAGAAAACACATTGTATTGAAGCTTGCCCAGTGATGAAGTCTCCTCTGTTTCTGGTGATTGTTTGGCAATACTGACATTTCAAATCGTGCAAATAAGTTCATGCAATATAATTAAATCCCATCTAATGGAGTTATTATTCAATTTAGCTGATAATTCAGAGTTAAGAGGCTATTTTTGATGCTGTTACTAAAGCTTAATACTTGGTAACTGCAGACGTGGACTGTGTTTCAAGCTCTCTTTGTAAGACAGCTGCTCATCTTGTCATGATTAAATACTTTCTATTCAGTTCAAGAGCCAAATTAGTGCCAGTTTTTATACAATAGCAGTTACTTGTGTTTTCTCTGATGTGCCCTTGTGGCAAAGGTGGCCAGCAGCCTCCTGGGATGCATTAGGCAGAACATTGCCTACAGGTCAAGCGTAGTTATCCTTCCCCTCTGCTCAGTACTGGTAAGACACTTCTTGAGTGCTGGGTCCAGTCCTGGGCTCCGCAGTACAAGAGAGGCATGGACACAGTGGATCAGGTCCAGTGAAGGGCCATGAAGATAATGAAGGGACTGAAGTATATTTCCTATGAGGAAAGGCTGAGAGCTGGGACTGTTCAGCCTGGAGAAGAATTGGGGAGGATCTTATCAATGTATATAAATACATAGAATCATAGAATCAGCCAGGATGGAAGAGACCTCCAAGCTCATCCAGTCCAACCTATCACCCAGCCCTAGCCAATCAACTAGACCATGGCACTAATTGCTTCATTTCTAGAACATCTCCAGGAACAGTGACTCCACCACCTCCCTGGGCAGCCCATTCCAATGCCAATCACTCTCTCTGTGAAGAACTTCCTTCTAGCATCCAGCATCCCCCAGCACAAGTTGAGACTGTGTCCCCTCATTCTGTTGCTGGTTGTCTGGCAGAAGAGACCAACCCCAAATGGCTACAACTTCNTGGGGGACACCACTAGTGACAACTGCCAACTGGATGTGGCACCATTCACCACCACTCTCTGAGCCTGGCCCTCCAGCCAGTTCTTGACCCATATCAGAGTGAATCTGTGCAAGCCACAAGCTGCCAGCTTTGCCAGGAGCTGGTTGTGGCAGATGGTGTCAAAGGCTTTGCTGAAGTCCAGGTAGACTACATGCACAACCTACCCCACATTCACCAGGAGGGTAACCTGATCATAAAAGGAGATCAGGTTGGTCAGGCAGGACCTGCCCTTCCTAAACCCATGCTGGCTGGTCCTGATCCCTTGGCCATCCTGTAGATGCTTTGTGATGGCACTCAAGATGACCTGTTCCATAACCTTGCCTGGCACCGAGGTCAGGCTGACAGGTGTGTAATTTCCTGGGTCCTCCTTCTGGCTCTTCTTGTGGATGGGCATCACATTGGTAGCTTCCAGTCTTCAGGGACTTCTCCAGTGAGCCAAGACTGTTGATAAATGATGGAGAGTGAAGATGTAAAGCAGATAGAGCCAGGCTCTCTTCAGTGATGCCCAGTGACAGAACAAGAGGCCACGGACACAAACTGAAACACAGGAGGTTCCCTCTGAACATCAGGAAACCCTTTTTTTCAATCAATGACCAAGCACTGCTATAGATTGTCCAGAGAGGTTGTGAAATCTATCACTGAAGATATTCACAAGCCATCTGGACAGTCTTGGACAACCTGATCCTGGTGGCCTTATTTAGGAAGGGTGATTGGACAAGATAGCCTCCAGAGGTCCCTCCCAACCTTATCTACTCTGTGATTGTTTAACAAAATAGCCTGAAGTGGAGAAGGCTCTGAGGAGACCTTATTGTGTCCTTTCATTATCTGAAGGGCACCTACAAGAAAGCTGGGCAGGGACTTCTTAGGGTGTCGGGTGATAGGGCTGGTGGGGAATGGAGCAAAACTAGAAGTGGGTAGATTCAGATTGGATGCTAGGTTCTTTATTGTGAGGGTTGCCCAGGGAGGTGGTGGAAGCCTCATCCCTGGAGGTTTTTAAGGGCAGGCTGAGTGGGGCTCTGAGCAACCTGCTCTAATGTGAGGTGTCCCTGCAGGGAGGTTGGAACTAGATGATCCTCAAGGAGCTTTCCAGCCCTGACAGTTCTATGAATCTATGATTCTATAAGTCAGGAAAGAAGATAAGAAGATTTTAAACAGAGTATAATTTAGTCTTGATAGAATAAGAGGAGTTTTTCTATTGAATTCAATGTGATTAGGCTTTGGCAACAAAAAAAAGAAATGGCATAAAATATCCTTTCTCTTTTTTTTTTTTTATTTTTGTTTATTTTNGTAGATTCAGATTGGATGCTAGGTTCTTTATTGTGAGGGTTGCCCAGGGAGGTGGTGGAAGCCTCATCCCTGGAGGTTTTTAAGGGCAGGCGGAGTGGGGCTCTGAGCAACCTGCTCTAATGTGAGGTGTCCCTGCAGGGAGGTTGGAACTAGATGATCCTCAAGGAGCTTTCCCGCCCTGACAGTTCTATGAATCTATGATTCTATAAGTCAGGAAAGAAGATAAGAAGATTTTAAACAGAGTATAATTTAGTCTTGATAGAATAAAAGGAGTTTTTCTATTGAATTCAATGTGATTAGGCTTTGGCAACAAAAAAAAGAAATGGCATAAAATATCCTTTCTCTTTTTTTTTTTTTATTATTGTTTATTTTCCAAAACAATCCAGTGGAACACGATTAAGGAGTTTATCTGAAATGCAGTCCTTTGAAAGTGTTGCTTGATGACGAGTCACTAGACTGAACCTGCTATGTTTTTCATCCCCTCTTTCATAAGAAACCAATTGCATCCCCTTGGCATTTATTGCAGATGAACAGGAGAGCTCTGGAGCCATTATTTATACTGTGGAGCTGAAGCGCTACGGTGGGCCCCTTGGAATTACAATCTCTGGGACCGAAGAGCCCTTTGATCCCATAATCATTTCCAGCCTTACAAAAGGAGGATTAGCTGAAAGGTAACATTGCAAAGCAAATTATTTTAAACGTTCTGCTTCTCAAGATAATTTTGTTTTGTTTACTTAAAGATCCAAATTTTCACATTTTAGCAATTTGATGTTGGGTTTTAATTCTCCAAATTTGAGTTTATAATCTTTTGTGCTGCTGTATTTTTGGTTGCTTCGAAGTCCAGGAGTGGGAGCAATATTTTAACAGGATGTTCTTGCACATATAAGACAGAGCAGAAGGTCGTGGTCCTTGTCGTAAATCACTTAGGGAAGAGTAATCAATCAAACTGCTCAGTCACGTGAACATTTTAGTGGCCTTTAAAAAGCAATAGCTTTGTATAGGGAAAAAGATAAGGAAAGCACTTTATGTGCCCTCACAGGTTGCCCAGGGAGGTGGTGGAAGCCCCATCCCTGCAAGTTTTTAAGGCCAGGCTGGATGTGACTGAGCAACCTGATCTAGTGTGAGGTGTCCCTGACCATGGCAGGGGGACTGAAACTAAATGATCCTTGAGGTCCCTTCCAACCCTGACAATTCTGTGATCTCTGAACGTATTGGATATTTATCTGCCACTTACTGTATCCACACACTAAGCCTGTATGTGCACTTAGATACACAAACATTATCCAAGTAGTAGAAGTGCCCCTCATGGCAAGTGATGGATAGAGAATAATGAAAAAGATAAAGATTTCTGTCACCTGTTATTTCTAAGATAGGTAGAGTTAATGCAACTGGTACCTTTGGTGGTGGTTTTAAAGGGAATACAGAGCACACAAAACATGATACAGTGCACAGCTAGAGCAAAAGAGTGCATTTACACCAAGGTAATGCATTTTCTGCTCTTGTTGTGACCCATCCAGAAAGCTACACTGGTGAAATAGCTGTTGGCTTGCTCAGACTGCCATTCTGTGTTACATTGGGAGATTTCTAGAAACTTGACTCACTTCAGAACTGACTGAGCTGCCTGAAGTTGCTCTTACACAGGTAGGCTGCAATCAGCCATAGGTGATTAACTTAGCTACTGCTGTAACATGGAAATCTACATCCACAGCTCTGCTATTGTCACTACAACAAAGGTGACTTGCTTTAAGCATTTCTAACAGAATTGCTCTGTAGTACAACTATAAAAGCAAAATGAAAGCAAGCAAGCAAGGTGAGACTTCCGTGCTCCAAACATACAAAGAAAATGCCTTCATTGCTTTTTATGTTCTCTTCTCAATATTTTATTTCTCTTTTATTGTAGGACAGGGGCAATTCACATAGGAGACAGAATTCTAGCAATAAATAGCAGCAGTCTGAAAGGAAAACCTTTGAGTGAAGCCATTCATTTATTGCAGATGGCAGGAGAAACTGTCACCTTGAAAATCAAGAAGCAGACAGATGGTGAGTATGGCCAAGGGTAGCAGCAATGATCTTTACTCTGTGTGTGTGTTGTTACAGATTAACAAGCATTTAGGCCATCCCTGGAAAAAACATCGTGGCAGTAGTAAAAAGCATATTCTTAGAACCAAGGTGAAACAATGCCCACCACCCTCTGTTGTTTTTTTATCATCTTGTTCAGCTACCAGTCCCAAGAAATTTTCTGTCCCTGTGGGTCACATCAGTGAACTGAGTGATGCTGAGGATGAGGCCTCTGCTGCACAGAAATCCAGCAAACTCTCCGACGTCTATTCCACCACAGTCCCAAGCGTTGACAGCGCGGTGGAGTCGTGGGATGGCTCTGGTATTGATACCAGCTTTGGAAATCAAGGTACTATCAAGAAAGCAATTGACATTTAAAGTAGAAAATACCACTTTCATGGCTGACCTTCCTTTGCCTTAATTTATCAGTACCACCTTTGAACCTTGTATTTTGTGACCTGTCGACATCTCCTTGTGACCACGCACCTCACCAGGCAGCTGACTTCTTACAGTTAGCTGGCCTTGGATTCATTCTTTCACCACAATATGACATATTGTCAACACATTAAGAGGCTTTTGTAAGCTTTGCCAACAGCTGAGTATCCTGGTCCATAGCTCACTGACAACTAAGTGAGTTTATCCTTCAAATATAGATTGATGTAAGGCACAGAACACACTGAAGAGGTTCATTAATTTGATGCCCGTATGCAATAATTTTTCACTGACAGGTTTATTATATTTTATATTGTATTATTTAGGTATATTACATTTTATATTGTATTATTTAGGTTTATTGTGTTTTATATTATATTATTTATATTTCATATTATATTTTATATTACATTATATTATTTAACTGCAGGTTTATTATAAACTGCTGAAGAGGGAATGTTAGGCATTGATCGTGACTCCTAAATCTTCTGCAGCAGTGACCTCTAACTTTTAGCTCTCAGAAACAATCATTCTCTTTAAAGACAGGATTTTCCTTAATGCTAAATTTCCCACTCCTCTTTGGCTGTTGTTTTGTAGAGGGTTTTCTAATAATCTCATAGGTGAAGACAGATTTGTTTAGGCAGAGAGTGATACAGATATCTTGTAATATTCTAGATAACAAGGAAAATAACTTTCACACAGCTTCAGTGTTTTATTTAACTCTTTTTAATGAGTTTATTTCTATAGTAATGCAGTCATTCCACTACTTGGCACATACGTGGACAAGTAAACCTTACCTCAAATAATTTTTGCTGGCTCACTGTGCTTGCACACATACTTTCTCCCCTTTTGCTCTACTGTGGTGAGACCCCACCTTGAGTACTGCATCCAGGTCTGAAGCCTCTATTACAAGAAGGATATGGATGTGCTGGAAGGTGTCCAGAGAAGGGCCACGAGAATGATCAGAGGGCTGGAGTTGCTCTGCTGTGGAGACAGACTGAGAGAGTTGGGGTCGTTCAGTTTGGAGAAGGCTAGGCTCTAAGGAAACCTTATTGTGGTCTTCCAGTATCTGAAGGGGGCCTACAGGAAAGCTGGGGAGGGACTTTTTAGGGTGTTGGGTAGTGATAGGACTAGAGAGAATAGAGCAAAAGTAGAAGTGGATGGATTCAGATTGGATGATAAGAAGAAGTTCTTCAGCATGAGGGTGGTGAGAGACTGGAACAGGATGCCCAGGGAGGTGGTCGAAGTCCCATCCCATCCTGCAGGCTGGATGTGGCTCTGAGCAACTTGCTCTAGTGTGAGGTGTCCTTGTCCATGTCAGGGAGGGTGGAACTGGATGATCCTTGAGGTCACTTTCAGCCCTGACAATTCTGTGATTCTGTGATACTTTGAATTTTATTTCTGTTATTTTCTGTTGGGTAGCAGTTCCTGGGCAGCTGTTGTGTACTCTCACACAGAGAACTCAATCTGAGCTTTGCCCAGCAGATTTCCCACATAGACAGAAGTTCTGTGCTGATTACTTTCATTGCTATTCTCTGGTGTATCTGCACATCAGTAAGACTTCTGGAAAGCAGAACATTTGCTTTGAAACCTGCTGAGCTACTTAAGATTAAGAAGTAGCTGATGTCACTGCTAGTGGACTTTTTTTCCCCTCATTCTTTAATATTTAAGGATTCCTTAGCCTTACTGCATATATCTGCCATCAACCTATTTAAAACCAGACAGTCTCAATACAATTAATCATAACTCCTGTTTTCTACACTTTAATTTGCTGTTACATATAATATTTCATTTGGGCTATATTTCCCCTGTATAATGTGTTTTTCACTGGAATTAAGAGTTGGGATGAACTTGTCCTCTTTTCTAACTGCTTTGGTCAGTTTATCAAAATAAATCATGTTAGATTTTCTTTTGATATTTTTAAGTTATAAGGAGAAGTAATTTGGAAAAAGTGTAAAATGATAGTTCTCATTTCCTTGGTGAATTGATGATGTTTGGAGGAAACTGTTCAGCTGTGGAAAGGGCTGAGGCCCAGACTGCTTTCCAAAGTCCTGATGATTAAGATGCCATGCCAAAACCAAAACAAAACCAGTACCTCAAAGCAGCTTTTTTTCTTTTTTTCCCAGCTCTCATGAAAAAAAACCAGCGCAGTTTGGCTGGATACATGGCAGTTCTGCTAAACAGCCTGAGTGTAATCAGATTTGTGCTTTATCCCTTACTGTGCTACTGATGTGACCCACATTTCTATTACAGTTCATTCTGTCTTGACCTGTCAAGTTGAGTTTGATTTCTCTCCAAACCTTCATTAGCATAAGCACAACCTAAGAAAATTGTGGAGTTTGGGGAATATTTCTGGAGGACCAAATAATGCCTTATCCTATTAGTTACTAATTTAATGCTGATGGCAGTCTTTTCTTTCCTGAATTCTCTACTCTGCCCTGGTGAGGCCTCATCTGAGTATTGTGTCCAGTTTTGGGCCCCACAGTTCAAGGACATAGAACTGCTTGAGAGAGTTCAGCACAGAGCCACAAAGATGATTAAGGGAATGGAACATCTCCCGTACAAAGAGAGCCGGAGGGAGCTGGGGCTCTGCTGCTTGGAAAGGAGGAGTCTGGGGGATGAGCTCAGGAATGGTTATAAAGATGTAAAGGTGCGTGCCAAGCGGCTGGAGCCAGGCTCTGCTGGGTGCTGCCCAGTGCCAGGACAAGGAGCAGTGAGTGAGTCTTGAGGCATAGGAAGTTTCACGTAAACATGAGGAGGATTTTTTTCCCTGGGAGGGTGACAGAACCCTGGAAGAGGCTGCCCAGGAGGATTGTGAAGTCTCCTTTTCTGAAGATATTCAAGACCTACCTGGATGTGTTCCTGTGTGATCTGCTCTAGGTGATCCTTCTCTGGCAGGGGGGTTAGACTGGATGAGCTTTCAAGGTCCCTTCCAGCCCCTGACATTCTGTGATTCTGTGCATTAACATCCCATTTTGTACCTTTGTTTAATGTGTCTGCCTTACCAGTCTGGACCCTTCCCCACACAGCAGCCACATTTTCACAACCAAAACCCTTCCTAGAATCTAGGAGTATGTTCACATGTGCCAGTTAGCTGGAAAATGTACACAGCTCTGTAGTTAACACAGGATTTGAGTCAGGTCTAGACTGATTTATGGAAGCAAATTGCACTCTTTAGAGAGGTGACAGCAGTGATATTTGTTACTCATCAACAAAACAGAGCTTCCTAATCTAATATGCACATCGGAAAACGCCAGCTGCAGAGCAGGAAAGGAATGTGTCCAGATGAAATATACATGTGGCAGCTGAAACCATAATGGATTTTGCTTACCAGATTGGCATCAGCTTGTGACAACTCAGTCCGTGTGTTCGTCTTGAAACATCACTTGGAAGCCAAACTTTCCGGTTCCTTCTTGGAATTCAAATTGCACTTAATTCAGTGAAAGAAATACTATGGAACTAATACCAGCATTGCTTGTATGATAAAAGCACCCAGAAATAAACTCTACAGATGTAAAAGCTGCCATTCACAAGCCTTGTAAAAGCCATTTACACAGCCTTGAGATATTTGGAAATGGCTGGCAGAGAAATCTCTTTCTGCAAGGTGGGCTTCCCAAGAGTATGTTTTGGTCCTGAGCACGTGTGTCCATCATGAGATGGACCTTTTGTCAGCTCTCAGAGCCCTAGCAAAAAGCAGTAACTCTGCTGAGTCCCCCTTTGACAAAGGGATGTGGGTGCAGAGATTCCTCTGCTGGCCTTGGTGCAGGGCTGTGGCAGCAGAGTCCTGCATTTGCATTAATCAGTCCTTGCCTCAGCAGTGCCAAGACAGCTGCCCCCTTCCTGTGCTGGCATTACACCAGTTAGTGGTTACTTAAGAGCCTCTGCATCATGCCAACTCCTGCATCTAGGCAGCCATTCTACAGAATGGTGACATTGTGCATAATTGGCACTAAAATGTCAGTGACTTTTGGGGTACATTGCTTATAAATTTGAGAATGGCATCAGAAGGGGAAAAAAACCCCAACTTTCTTGCTAGTCATCTGAAAATCAAGTTGTTTGGATTTTTTAATGCATTCTTGTAAATACTTTTCCTAATAGGTTTAAGCACAGATTGCTTAATAGCTTAGGTTTGATTCTGGGGATGTTGCACATTACCATACTAAACACACAGTTACCACATGTGATATATTCACTAATATTCAATGTATGATGTCAAATCAGAAAGGGATCCTGAAATTGTGAAGGTATCTAAGAAATAAACATCAGAAGCAGCCGAAACAAAGAACAGGAGAACAGTGGATCACAGGATGTTAGGTGTTGGAAGGGATGTTCCAGTCTAGCCCCCCTGCCACAGCAGGACCAGAGAATCCAGGGCAAGTTGCACAGGAACACATCCAGACAGGGCTGGAAAGTCTCCAGAGAAAGAGACTCCACAACCTCTCTGGGCAGCCTGTGCCAGGGATCTGTCAGCCTTACACTCAAGAAGTTCTTCCTCGTTTTCAGGTGAAACTTCCTGTGCTGCAGTTTCCAACCATTCCCCTTGTCCTATGCCAGGGCACAAGTGAGCAGAGGCTGTCCCTGTCCCTTCCTTCCTGACCCCCAGCCCTCAGCTATTTCTATCCATTGCTCAGATCCCCTTTCAGTCTTCTCCTCTGCAGCCTAAGCAGCCCCAGGGCTCTCAGCCTTTCCTCATAAGGCAGTGCTCCAGGCCCTTCAGCATCCTTGTAGCCCTCTGCTGGACTCTCTCCAGTAGATCCCTGTCCCTCTTGAACTGGGGAGCCCAGAACTGGATGCAATATTCTAGGTGTGACCTCCCCAAGGCAGAGTAGAGGGGAGGAGAGTGTCAGATATATTTAAAATGTTGCTTTCAGTGGACTTTCAAAAGAGAAACTCTAGGGCACTCTATTGGTTTGAGTTTAAGCTTCCCAGGGGACTCAAAATATAGCTAACAGAAACCAATATAATAATAGTAGGATGCCTTCCCCTCTCTCCCCCTTTTTTAAAGAAAGGAATTAGATGTAGAGAGAGAAGGGGTAAAAAACATCTAAGAAACAGCCTTGCTTCGATTGGGAAGTTAAAAGGGAAAAAAAAGCTTTAACAATAAATAAAAGGTATTTAAGGTAGGGAAGCTACAAAAAGGTATAGGGAAGAGGAAAAAAAGACAAGATACAAAAAAATGTTTATACAACCAGATTGATGACAGTGGATGGAGGTAGATTCAGGCAAGGATGTCCACCATGTGGTACAAAATGGCCACATGGTAAGACAGGAGCAGCAGGAACAAGGTGGTGCTATCAGGCAGGCAGGCCAGGAGAGAGAGGAACAGGAAGTTCCTCTGTTTATATAGGGGGTCCAGACAGGAGTGAGCTAAACACTACACCTAGGGTCAGGTACAGACCCATCCCCTGGGAGGAGTCAGGAGGACCTGGGGTCAAGTTCAGACCCCCCCCAGGAGAGTTAACCCTTTACAGGCACACCTAATTCCTGATGTAATTTAGGTCATAAACAATCTGACTACCACTGAAAAAAAAAATTAAGGTAACCATGATGAGTCCACAACCAAGTTATAGAGAGACCAGCTTCAGAATGTGCTTCTTTTTGTTTGTTTGTTTGTTTGTCATTACAACACAGACAGTGCCATAAATATATAATTTGTCCTTTTAGGACCCAGCTATCAGGCTTCAGGCTACAACTTCAACACCTATGAATGGAGGAGTCCTAAACAGAGCAGTTTGTCCCCTCCAAGCAAGCCACGAAACCACCCATTTCATGACACAGGGCTGAGTGACGATGAATGGGACCGACCTACAGCAAGCAGGTAAGTTCCCAGAGGAGTTTCTGTCTTCTGATTTGCAGCTTCAATGTTTACTGTCTTTCTAATGCAGCTGTCATAGCTCTTCCTTTAAATATAGTATTTATACTTCATGAAACTTACTAGGGGAGATGAGTGGCATTTCTGGAAGATTGTGATGCCAAAGCCAAGACTTATCTTGAATTACTTCAGACCAAAATGAGCTGCCCAGAGAGGCAGTGGATGTGTTTAAGGGTTGTTTGGATGTGGTGCTTAGGGATATGGTTTAGGGTGAATCTTGTAGAGTAGGGTTCTAGGTTGGACTTGGTGATCCTGAGGGGCTACTCCAACCTGGATGTTTCTGTGATTCTGTGAAACCCCCTCCACGTTTCTCTCTTAAGAATGAACAAAAAAATCAGGGCATTCCCCTTGGTAAACTTCAGGAAAAAAAACTGCTCTGTTTTCCACTCCACAAAAATAAACCTACAAATAAAGTGGCTAAAGACAACTGGCATGTTACTCTTGTGTCTTCCATGAAAATTCTTCATTTTGGTTTGGGCAAAGCAGCAGAAATTGCAGTCTTCTTTCATCAATCCTGGAGATATCTGTAGTGATTCAATCCGAGAACAAAGCGAGCCAGGTAGAAATGCCTTGTCCAAAGCTATGGAATGCATTCATTCCTCTTCTGAGGAGGAGTTAAGCTCCTTTTCGATGAATTGCTCTGCAGGCAAAAGGACTTCCAGAGAGAAAAATGCTTAGCTGACAATGCTTGATGATAATGAAAGGCCCCAAAGTCTTTTATTCCCTATTCTAAGGGTGATCCAGCAGAGGCTTGGGTAATTCCTGCCGAATAACAGCTCTTCCTCCAATAAGGGAAGACAGACATCACAGTTAGGAAGATTTCTGTGACTGAAATCCCAGTCTGTAAGAAATTCAAGTTTAGTACTAAGAAAACTAATTCTGCTTCCTGTATAAACCAGACTGGGTAAGTAAATCCATAAGGTCCAGTCTGTTACCTTTGAAATATAAATCAAAGCAGAGCGTAGATGCCGATGCTGCTTTGCAGAATTTGAATGACAAGTCCTTTGATACAGCAAATTCCCCAGGGGCATTTTGTCCAGAGACAAATACACCAGATAACAAAGATCACCTTCAGCAAGCCTGCAGATGATACCAAGCTGAGTGGTGCAGTTGAAGGACAGGATGCTATCCAGAGGGACCTGTACAGGTGAGCTAAGGAGAATCTCATGAGATGCAATAAGGCAAAGTACAAGACCCTGCACCTAGGTCAGGGCAACCCTCGCTATCAGTACAGGCTGGGGGATGATGAAGTTGAGAGCAGCCCTGCAGAAAAGGGCTCAGGGGTGCTGATGAATGAGAAGCTAGGCATGAGCCTACAATGCACACTTACAGCCCAAAACGCAAATTGCATTCTGAGGTGCATCAAAAAAAACATGGCCAGCAGGTGGAGAGGTGATTCTGCCACTCTGCTCTGGTGAGTTCTCCCCTGGAGTACTGTGCCCAGCTCTGAGGCACACAAAAGAGACATGGACCTGCTGGACAGGGTCCAGAGGAGGGCCACAAAGGTGATCAGAGGGCTGGAGCACCTCTCCTACGAAGACAGACTGAAAGAATTGGGGCTGCTCAGCCTGGAGAAGGCTCTAGGGAGACCTTATAGCTGTATTTCAATATCTGAAGGGGACCTACAGGAAGCTGGGGAAGGACTGCTTAGAAGGACTTGTAGCAATAAGACGAAGGACAACGGTTTGGAACTGGAGCAGATTAGATTTAGGCTGGACATAAGGAGGAGGTTCTTTACAATGAGAGTGGTGAAATACTGGAACAGGTTGCCCAGGGATGTGGTTGAGGCTCTATCCCTGTATGTATTCAACGTCAGACACAGTGTGGCCCTGGGCAGCCTGATCGAGTTGGAGGTGTCCCTGCTTACTGCAGGAGGGTTGGGCAGGATGAGCTTTGAGGGTGCCTTCCAAACGAATCCATCCAGTTGGCAGCTGTCACTAGTGGTGTCCCCCAGGGATCAGTGCTGGGGTCAGTGCTGGGCCCAGTCATGTTCAATATCTTTATTGATGATATGGACCAGAGAATTGAGTCCGGCATCAGTACGTTTGCAGGTGACACCAAGTTAGGAGCAGATGTGGATCTGTTGGAGGGTAGGAGGGCTCTGCAGAGGGACCTGGACAAGCTGGATGGATGGGCAGAGGCCAATGGAATGAGATTTAACAAAGGTAAGTGCAGGGTTCTACACTTTGGCCACAACAACCCCAAGCAGTGCTACGGGCTGGGGACAGATTGGCTGAAGAGCAGCCAGGCAGAGAGGGACCTGGGAGCAGTGTGCCCAGGTGGGCAGGGGAGCCAATGGCATCCTGGCCTGGATCAGGAACAGTGTGGCCAGCAGGACAAGGGAAGTTATTTTTCCCCTGTACTCAGTACTGATCAGGCCACACCTTGAGCCTATGTCCAGTTCTGGGCCCCTCAATTCAAGAGAGATGTTGAGGTACTGGAAGGTGTCCAGAGAAGGACGCCAAGGGTGGTGAGGAGCCTGGAGCACAGCCCTGTGAGGAGAGGCTGAGGGAGCCGGGGGTGTGCAGCCTGCAGGAGGCTCAGGGGTGACCTCATTGCTCTCTACAACTACCTGAAGGGAGGTCGTAGCCAGGAGGTTGTAGCCAGGTGGGGTTGGTCTTTTCTCCCAGGCAACCAGCAACAGAATGAGGGGACACAGTCTCAAGTTGTGCAGGAGGAGGTCTAGGCTGGACATTAGGAGGAAGTTCTTCACAGAGAGAGTGATTGGTTTTGGAATGGGCTGCCCAGGGAAGTGGTGGAGTCGCCATCCCTGATGTTCAAGAAAAGCCTGGATGGGGCATTTAGTGCCATGGTCTAGTTGATTGGCTAGGGCTGGGTGATAGGTTGGACTGGATGAGCTTGGAGGTCTCTTCCAGCCTGGCTGATTCTATGATTCAATCTGTGAATATGGACAAATATGAACTCTCAGGCTGTATCCAGCTCCTTACTGCACAGAAGTTTTCATAGGCTAGTAGTGGACAATATTTAATAACAGGAATTACCATAGTTTTCTTCATGACTTCCATTCTTGGTAAGTTAATATCCTTAATTTAATATCAGCATCTCTCTCCACAGCTAAAGCCTGTAATATGTTTCTTAGATGCTGTGCAGCCACAGGTTCCACAATGCCTGCTCCTTTGCATTTACATAGATATTAAGCTGAAAAGGTTGCTAAGCAGTGAACTAGGGGTCTGGATTGTTACATACAGAATCTTCTAAATGTACTCTACTACTAATTGTAAGCAGTATTCAACAGAAAGTGTGCACTTCACAGAACCTTGTTCTGCTTGTGAGTGTGACTTACACCTGAAATGGATGACACAAAGTAAAAGAATTATTATTTTAGCCCTCTGTGAAATGGGTTTGGCCACATCTGATGGTGTTCCTGTATCAAGCACTGCAGCATTTCACAGGATGTTAGGGGTTGGAAGGCACCTCTGGAGATCTTCCAGTCCAACCCCCCTACCACAGCAGCACCACAGAATCTAGCTCAGATTGCGCAGGAACACATCCAGACAGAGCTGGAAAGGCTCCAGAGAAGGAGACTCCACAATCTCTCTGGGCAGCCTGTGCCAGGGCTCTGTCGCCCTTACACTCAAGAAGTTCTTCCTCATTTTCAGGTGAAACTTCCTGTGCTGCAGTTTCCATCCCTTGCCCCTTGTCCTATGCCAGGGCACAAGTGAGCAGAGGCTGTCCCTGTCCCTTCCTGCCTGACCCCCAGCCCTCATCTGTTTAGATCCACTGTGTTCCAGTATGATGTGCTCTAAGTGATCCTGCTCTGGCAGGGGGGGCTGGACCAGAGATCTTTTGAGGTCACTTCCAGCCCCTGACATTCTATGATTCCATTTGAGGACATGCTTCTTCTTCCTGCCTGTTACAGGGATCCTCAGAAAACCACTTTTTCTCTGCCTCTAGCTAAGCAACTTCTTCTCTAACACTAAAAAGTAATTTCTTCTTACCTTTATTTTGTGTAGCACAGCTTCCAAGAATATGTGGCAACAGAAGGAAACTGAGACATTGGGAGAGAATCAAGAAAACCATTTAAAGCAAACTCCTGTGGAGAGATCAGGGGGCGAGAGCATCAGGAGCATGAAGAAAGAGAGCAAGATGTGGAAAAGTGCTTCTGGCGGGCAAAGGAAAGGTGGGGGACAGCTGGAAGAGTGGAATACTTCCAGGTAGGAGAACAAAGAATGCATAAGAGTGAGATCCAGCTGGAGTGAGGCAGGGACCAGGTGGGTGGGGAAGAAAAAACAGTTAAAATGAAAAAAAAAGAAGAAAAGCAGGGTAAAAAGCAGAGACCATGTCATCAGCATGCTGGTTAGTGACCATGGAATTTCATTTGGTAAAGGAATGAAACCAGAGTGCTTTAACCATTCTGTAGCCTGGTGTCCACCTATCACTGGCAGGTAGGACAAGTCCATTACAATTCCTGCTCCAGGGAAGCCTTTTTTGCACATTAAAACAATACTTAACAGGAATGAGTCTGCCAGATCCTAGAATAACTTCTTAACTTCTGAATTAAACTAAAACAAACAAACAAAAAAAACTATTTCATCTCCCATATGGCATTAAGAACCAATTCAGAGGCACCTGTGTATTCATACCTCATCCCACTACCTCTCCTTCAGCATTTTTATGTGTTTAAATTTCTGATGGCTCTTTGAATAAGCATCACAGAACCAAATATATTCGTTATAGGTCAGACAATATATCACATGACATAAAATCAATCTCTCAGGTCTCAGGGAAAAAAATGCCATCTGGATGAGAAATTATTTTGGTGGTACTTTTTTTTTTCCTGGTGCAGTAGCTCAGCTACAAATCAATTTATTCATGTGGATGTAATAGAGATGCAAAAGTTGAGCACTTCACATACCAGGAAACAAGACTCAGAGAGGAAAAGCAAACGAGGAGGTGAGGGCAGAAAAAGGAATTGCTTCAGCTAAAAGGAGGTCCAGATGTGTAGACATTGTGATTTCAGACCTCACAGAAACCAGAGAATAAATGAACCTCCAGTTCCAGGAAATCCAGTTTCGCTGTCACAGACAATTGCCTCAAATAATCCTNATATATATATAATAATAATAATATTATGTAATGTAAAGAAAGGTAATGGATAAATTAGTGTATGTTCAACATTGGCTATTAAAACAACTACTTGGGCTTATTGAAAGAGCAACTTCAGTAGTCAAGGTTCTTTCTAAAATCACGTTTTAAAGACTTTCCTACCTTGCCTGGGAGGAATTCCATCTGTGATCTGAGTAGGTGTTGTCACCATTGCTCTACCTATTGCCATGCCTTAGAATAGACACCAATACTGTGTGGAGAATCATTGTGATAGGAGACTGAGATGGCTGAGCATTGTCTGCCTGACTGGTTGTAACTGGAAGACAGCATCTCCAAGGCAGAGCATTTTGTGTGGAGCTTTTCAGCTGTCACCTGTTGGGCTGGGCAGCATTCCTTTTTGAAAGCTCTTCTTCTAACCATGTTACATTTGTACTGTTCTCAGTAGCACAGCATTTGTCAAGGCTTCATATGCTTCCAGAATAGTATTTGCTCTGTTCATGTGCTGTTAAGCACCACTAGCTGCAGTCCTTGGGCAGCTGCTCCAAAGTAACAGCTTGCTGCCACCAGAAGGGCAAATTCTCATTTTTTTTCCTTCGTCATCCTTCACCTCTGCCTTTCACATTACCAGCCCCTTCCCGTGCAGCGGCGCTGACGCTTGTGTGCACCATCATTGAGCTGAGTCCCCTCGCCAAGAGAGCAAAACCTCCTGCTTCCTCCCCCCACTCACGTGCACTGTGATGGTGCTGCTTTGGGCTGCATTGCTGCAGTCCAGATCTGGCATTTTTTATCAGACCTATCTTGCTGGACAGCTTCCCTAAGCTTCGCTATCACCAAGACTGTGCTCAGGAGTGCTGCTAGTAAGGCTTAGGTGCACTTAAGAAACACCAAAGACCTAAGTCTCCAAGACAGTTGCATCCCTGAACGTTTCTCACTGTTTGTGTATGGAATGACTAGAGCAGTGTGTATGATGGCAGTCAGGTGAGCTTAAGTTGATAAGTAGGTGCAGCTTAGACTGAAGGAATGGGATGAAAAAGGATCACTATCCCTCTGTTGCAAAATCCCATTTGCAAAACTGAAGGCTCCTTCATATTCCCTGGGAGGAGTCTGAGAGGTTAAAAGCTCTCTGACAGCTGCTGGTTGCTTCATTAATTTTCATTAACAGTTGTCCAGTTTCAAGCCAGTAAATATGTGTACCAATTTGTTGTTGGAGTCCATTTATCTCCTCACTGGGTAACTTGCTGCTCAGATCCTGCCAGCTGCTAGCGACTGCCAGGTTATGAGAAGATTTGTCTGTCCTGTGCTCTGCATGTCCACCCAGCCTCTCCTGAGCAGCAGCTCTGCCCCACTCTGCTGCCTACCTACCGTAATGTTCTGTCATTTGAGTTGCAATCTGTGGCAAGGCACATATGTAAAAGCTATTTTTCAAGGGGGAAACAAGTCCACACGTTGTTAACCTCTGATTGTAAATCTAGCTTTGCAGGTACCCATGATAACACCGAGGCTGACCAGGAGGAAAATTTCTGGTCTCAGGCTCTGGAGGATTTAGAGACCTGTGGCCAGTCAGGAATTCTGAGGGAACTAGAGGTAGAACAATCTTAACCTTTCTTTCCAATTGTAGAGAAATATAATGGTTTTGGTTTGGTTTACATTCATTTTATTTTCTCCTTTTTTTTTTTTGTTTTGTTTTGTTTTGTTTTGGGTTGTTTTTCTTCTTGTCTTTTAAGTTGCACTAATCACACCGATTCATTTAAAAGCTTTAACCCCTCTCCACAGGACAAGGCTGACAGGCGTCTGTGTTTGAGAAACATGACTCTCTTGGTACCTACCCTTTACCTTTATATTTTTGCTTGTGCAGCTGCCTCCCCCACCCCTAACCAGAGCTGTTTTTCTTTTGTACAACGCCACCCAAACTCTATAAACATGTTCACCTTCCCCCTCCCTTCCCCCCAGAGCTTTTGACTTGCAGCTTCTGCTGTGCATAACCATTGATGCTGTCCACCCCGGGCAGCAAAACGGCTCAGAACTGAAGCGGACACAACTTGTCCTGCAGCAGTGCATCCCATTCTCTGACAGACGCTTTATGCAGCTTTCCTTAGCATGTTGTAGGTTGTCTTTTTTAAATGGAAACTTAATTTGATTAAGATGAACATAAAAGAAAATCAGCTTCTCGGAATGTTGAGTTACGATCTTACTGCTCTGCCAAAAAAAAAAAATAAAAAAAGAAAACCCAATGCCCCCCCAACAAAAGCTGCCAAGGTGAGAAATGTTCTTAATACAGCAATTTCTCCACTATGTAGCAAATTTTCACATTCCTTTCTGAAGTTAATTGCAAATTTAGCCATGCCTCATGTTACACTGTGAGGGGGTAGAGCGAGAAAAGAAGAGAGCCACAGTAACTATTTTTTCTCATCATCTTTCCTCTAAGTTGTCTAATCGGAACAATTAAGGTTATACTGCCCCTTAAAGCTGTGGAATGAAAGGCCCTGAAATATTTTCTTTTATGTTCTTTTAAATTCCTGGAGCTGCAAAACTGGCAGAATCTCATTTTCATTTTTATGTTACATGAAGTCCTTTAGCAGCCAGGAGGAATGTGAATGGCATAACCGGGTGAAAGTTTGTCAGTTCAGATTCATTTACTTCCTCAGATTTATGGCTTTTTGTATTGCATGTGTGGACATCAAGATGTGAATCTCATGTATTTGTTATTGCAGGCCAGAGCAACGTAGGAGAAAATGTTATACTGATTTAATTCCATAGTTAGCTGTGGTTCAAGTTTCTCTTGCCATTCTCAATATTCAGAGCACAATAAAAGGATATGGAAATAGATAATTCTGAAATGGAAGTAGATCATTCACGCTGGACAGAATTCAATAACTTCAGCACGTTGCATTTTCCTCACCTTTTCACAAACAGGAAATTCAGAACTGTAGGTGCTGTGTGATTTATAGCATTGCTTTGTTGCACAGCCCCACAGCTGTGAAAAGAAAGCAAGACCCCCTCAGCGTGTCAGGGTGCTGAGAATGGCGATGCCTCTGTTTTACGAAGTGCCACTCTGTAGGCAAGGACTCCTGATCATTTTTCATGTCAAGGTCTCCAGCCTAAGAGCAAAGATTGTTGTTTGCCAAGTCCTCTGGATGCTTTC
Organism: Ramphastos sulfuratus; assembly: GCA_013399055.1. Lineage (NCBI taxonomy): Eukaryota > Metazoa > Chordata > Aves > Piciformes > Ramphastidae > Ramphastos > Ramphastos sulfuratus. The sequence goes on along the minus strand of WBNM01018736.1, from coordinate 8,933 downwards.
CCTCCATCAGACAGTAATATCAGTCATTACTGAGCACAACAGAGACTGTTAAGGCTACAGTATGTTATCTCATATTGAACAGTGCTGGAGTCGGGAGAAAGAGGGGTGGCAGACATGCTCACCAGAGTCAGAAACCAACATTTATTTGCCTGGTTTTCCCTTATGTTTTCCCCCCTTCATTTTTATTTCTCTTTTTTTTCAAGCAAGCTGCCTGCATCCTGTCCCAGAGTTCAGGTTCTGGTTGTTTTGCAAGATTTCACCCTTGGTGTATTCTTGCATCTAACACAAAAGGGTAGCTTTCACCGAGATTAAAACCAGCAGTGAGACAGCAGCTTGCGCCTCTAGAGTATGAGTGTTAAGCTAAGCCAGTTGCTATTGCAATATGTGTGTTATGCAAGCTTCTTTGGAGGCAGTGAGCATCCCTGCAATGAGTTTTTCCCAGCCTGGGGTTGGTATCCAGGCACACTCTTTGCCAGTGCTGACTCTAGAGCTGCCTCCGTATTCTGCTGACTCAGGTATTTCTTACCTTGCACACAGAGTTTGAATTGTAAACACCTTCCTATAGCTCCAATGCCAACAAATCCAATTGTGCCACGGCTTATATGTCATTTTACTTACCTGTGAAATATATTTTTTTGATAAGCAATTGCAGTGCTCTTCAATCTGCCAGGGGACGAGCTGCCAGGCACAGCCATTCAAGTGCTCAGTATTTCAGTTTGAAATGCTGTCTGAAAACTTTTGCCTGTAGGATTCTGTTACTGCTGTTGTGTTTTGTCGTGGTCCTTTAGTTTAGAGTGACTTGCAAGCAGATTGAACATCTATCCTCTTGCCTTTTGCTGTGCCCTGAGTGATTGTGTTCTAACCAAGAACAGAGATGTGTTTCCTACTGCTGTGTATTAACCGCTTGCTTAACCCACGTTCCGTGTGCCAAATTAACCTGTTCCTTCATGCTCTTAGGCCACTATTATGTCAGGAAGTACAATGAGTTTGAATCATGAGAACCCACAACCTCGTAACCAGCTGGGAAGACAAGCCAGCTTCCAGGAAAGAAGTACTGTAAGGCCACATTACAGCCAAGCTACTCGTAGCAACACATTGCCATCAGATGTGGGGAGAAAGTCCATGGTTCTGAGAAAAATTAAACAAGAAATGAAAGAAATCATGTCACCAACTCCTGTGGAGTTACACAAGGTCTGTAATTCTTCTTCTGACAGCTTTGAAATGGTATCTTCAGCACAGGGAATCTAATTACATGGCAATACAGTTAAGCACTTTTTATAATGACTCCACAGATGTAATCTGGGAGCTGTGCATATTAGTTCCTACAAACATATTAATGATCTATCCTTTTGGGGGGACACACCAAACAAATCAGACACATCTTTGTCTACAGTTTGGTTTTGCAAGAAATCCTCCAAAGGGACTCCTGTTTTGCAAGGAGCATCCACTGGTAATTTGAATTGACAACACCAATAACTCATCTCTGCAGAATGTGTTCATTAAGAGCACAAAGTTTAATTTCCAGGAAATACATTTCTTTAGGAAATTACTCAGGAGGGTTTGGGGCTCCCCTTGGTCCTTTTTCAAATTAACACTCACTCATTTGGAATCAAAAGTATGAGACTCAATGCATACAATACAGAATGGTATTTCAACTCAGCTATTGCTCCTTTTCTCTTTATAATTCCTTTTCTTTAAAAAGGACAAATCATCTTCAGCCTGTGCAACTTTTCACTGCTCAAGACTGCTGTTAATCACCTGGTGATAGGAAGTAAGTTCTGGATAAAGTATCTTTAGATATGCACAGCAAATACCCACTCAATTTAACTTTCAAGTCCAGTAAGACCACAACAGAAACTGGTTTCCAAAACTTTGAGGGACTTTATAATGCTGCTGTTGTTGATAGGAATGAGCATCCCATCTCCTACATGCATCTTTCTCTTAAAGGTCTGAGATCTGAGGGCAAAGAGGAACCTAATGAGGTTCAACAAGGATAAATGCAGAGTCCTGCCCCTGGGAAGGAACAATAAACTGCACCAGTACAGGTTAGGAGGTGATCTGCTGGAGAGCAGCCCTGTGGAGAAGGATCTGGGAATGCTGGTGGATAACAAGTTCTGCATACAACAGCAATGTGCCCTTGTGGGAAAGAAGGCCAAGGGGATTCTGGGGTGCATTAAAAAGAGTGTGGCCAGGGAGGTTCTCCTCTCCCTCTACTCTGCCTTGGGGAGGCCACACCTAGAATATTGCATCCAGTTCTGGGCTCCCCAGTTCAAGAGGGACAGGGATCTACTGCAGAGAGTCCAGCAGAGGGCTACAAGGATGCTGAAGGGACTGGAGCACTGCCTTATGAGGAAAGGCTGAGAGCCCTGGGGCTGGGTAGACTGGAGAGGAAAAGACTGAGAGGGGATCTGAGCAATGGATAGAAATAGCTGAGGGCTGGGGGTCAGGAAGGAAGGGACAGGGACAGCCTCTGCTCACTTGTGCCCTGGCATAGGACAAGGGGCAAGGGATGGAAACTGCAGCACAGGAAGTTCCACCTCAACATGAGGAAGAACTTGTTGAGTGTAAGGGTGACAGAACCCTGGCACAGGCTGCCCAGAGAGGTTGTGTAGTCTCCTTCTCTGGAGACTTTCCAGCTCTGTCTGGATGTGTTCCTGTGCGACCTGTGCTAGATTCTCTGCTCCTGCTGTTGCAGTGGGGTTGGACTCAATCACCTCCAAAGGTCCCTTCCAACCCCTAACATCCTGTGATCCTGTGATCTTCCCGGAGTGGAGGCAGAGACACAAAGAAATTACATTCAAAGGTCACATGTTGTTGTTCTTAGGAGAGTTGGTTTGGTTTCTAGTCCCTGTGAGTTTGACTGAGTTTAGTTTGTAGTTCATTCAGTTTAGTTCAGTGAGGTAAGGGCTCACCAATTATTGCAGAAAGTAGTAGAGAGTGGATTAGATAAGGAAAGCTAATTCATTGCCAATGTAAACAATCAATAGGACGTGTTGTGAGAGATTTAAGGTGTTCTTGTTTCCAGCTTGATGTGAAGTGATTAATGGAATTAGTTACTGTGCTCAATTTTCCTCCATGGTAAGTAAATGTGAAATACAAACCAAAGCTATGCCAGTAGGCACTTCATGGTGTGCTCACATTCAGCAGAGGAGCAGTTTTCTCCAATGGATTACAAACCCAGCCTTTCAGGGTTGATAAAATAAATCCTTTCCTGGAAAGGAGCTGCCAGATTTCTATTAATGAGTCAGTGTTCTATGATCGCAGGTAGCCCTTAGAGTCTTGGCTAGTAAAAATAAGCCCTCTCTTAGAGTCTAGGGTAGTAAAAATAAGCCCTTTCCTTGAGCTTACTCTCTCTTCATTTTTTGAGGTTGCTGGGAACATCCCTTGTAGTAATTCCCAGTTTCTGTTCAGGCAGTATACCACTTTTCCCCAGCCTAATGAAGTGATGTTCAGTTTGCTTCTCCTGTCTGTTCTGACATTCAGGAAAGAGTAGTTTGCTTTCTAAAACTCTAAAAGCTGCACCCCAGGATTTTCAAACTCTTCATAGTCATTTGAGAAAAGTAGAAAGCAGTGACTGGATTTCAGGGTCTGGTTCACCAAAGCAGGCCTGTTTCTCTAGGCTCACACATGCAGGTTAACTCAAGCATCCTTTTTAGCCTGGGGCTTTTTAGTCTGAAGAAGACTGAGAGGGGATTTAATAAACGTTTATAAATATCTGAGGGCTGGGGTCGGGGGGGGACGACAGGCTCCGCTCACTTGCTCCCTGGGATAGGACAAGGAGCAATGGATGGAAGCTGCAGCACAGGAGGTTCCACCTCAACACAAGGGGGAACTTCTTTACTGTAAGGGTCACAGAGCCCTGGAACAGGCTCCCCGGAGAGGTTGTGGACTCTCCTTCTCTGGATACTTTCAAGGCCTGTCTGGATGCATCCCTCTGTGACCTGAGCTAGATTGTATGATCCTGCTCTGGCAGGGGGGTTGCACTCTATCTCTTTGGGTCCCTTTCTTTGGGTCTCTTTGGGTCTGGTTCACCAAAGCAGGCCTGTTTCTCTAGGCTCACACATGCAGGTTAACTCAAGCATTAGCCTGGGGCTTTTTAGTCTGGAGAAGAGAAGACTGAAAGGGGATTTAATAAATGTTTAACATTTATTAAATGTCCTAACATCCTGTGACCCTGGGCTGCTTTGGCATTAGTGCCCATCTTAGCAAGCTCTTGTTTACTGGTTTTATTAATGGCTCTTGTGTAACGCTGTGCTTGTTACTTTCCTTCTCTTCCTCTAGTTTAATACTAATAACCTGTTCAGTTGCTGTTTCTCATGGGAAGTTCATCCAATGATAGCTTTCCAAGAGAGCTGCAATGCCACGGGAGTGACTTCAGTGCCAGAGAAATGCCGTGATTTAAAGCTTTCATAATAGGTACTGCTGACAAATGTCTCTGCCCTCTGCAGGCCAATGTCTTAATCAGCTGGGCCACTGACAGGACACGCAGTGAAGCGAGGACTGGTTTGGAAAACTGTGATGCTGTAAAAGGCCTTTGAAGCACAAGCTAAGACACACAGCTTGAATAAGACTTTCTCAGCAAGACTTTCAAGCATGTGCTTGACTGCATGCTGCTGAGCTTTCCCAGTTTCTTCAGGGCAGCTCAGGTGCCTGCATGCCTGCTGAGTCAGAGCCTGCATTCCCTACAGACCAGGCTTCAGACCTCGAGTTTGATTGTAGAAAATGGGCCAGCTAAGCTCCATGTGCCACTGGGCTTTCATAAGCTGATTGTGGAAGAACAAGGGTATATATGACTCTAGTAAAGAAAAGGCCACATCACAGGATCACAGGAAGTTAAGGGTTGGAAGTGACCTCTCGAGATATGAGAGTCCAACCCCCCTGCTACAGCGGGACCACAGAATCTAGCGCAGGTCACACAGGAACACATCCAGACAGGGCTGGAAAGGCTCCAGAGAAGGAGACTCCACAACCTCTCTGGGCGGCCTGTGCCAGGGCTCTGTCACCCATACAGTCAAAAAAGTTTTTCCTCATCTTAGAATCATAGAATAAGCCAGGCTGGAAGAGACCTCCAAGCTCATCCAGTCCAACCTATCACCCAGCCCTAGCCAATCAACCAGACCATGGCACTAAGTGCCCCATCNCTCCAACAGATCCACACCTGCTCCTATCTTGGTGTCATCTGCAAACTTACTGATGCTGGATTCAATCCCCTGGTCCATATCATCAATAAAGATATTGAACAGGACTGGGCCCAGCACTGATCCCTGGGGGACACCACTAGTGACAGCTGCCAACTGGATGTGACACCATTCACCACCACATCCATTCTTGAGGTGGAACTTCCTGTGATGCAGTTTCCATCCCTTGCCCCTTGTCCTATGCCAGGGCACAAGTGAGCAGAGGCTGTCCCTGTCCCTTCCTTCCTGACCCCCAGCCCTCAGCTATTTAGATCCATTGATTAGATCCCCTCTCAGTCTTCTCTGCAGACTGAACAGCCCCAGGGCTCTCAGCCTTTCCTCATAAGGCACATATTAAAATGAAGCACATCAATAGCCAGTCTGACTTTATAGGGTAAGAGAAAATAAGTCTGGACAAAAACTGCTCAGGCTACAAACACAAATGAGTAAGTCTAAGGGTACAGCCTGGTGATCAGATGGCATTAGAGGCTGGTCCTGCTCAGACACACACTGGCTAGAAAGGCAGCACAGCCAGGAGGATTATTTTTCTGAATGCTCCAAATTGCAGCAAGTTCTTCACTGCTCTTTCTTACTTTTACTGCATTGCATTCACCAAATGTGAACTGACTTGCACTGTCTTTGCCCTGAGGAAGCTATGTTGGGGATAAGTGTCATCCCAACTGTTTCAAACATTTGTTCTAGCTGGTTTAATAAGCAGAATATAATTTAACTAAATAGGGTATTGCTATATCTGTACTTAAATTTAATCAATGCCTTTAATTGATTTTATCTACCTAGGTAAGAATATGGATTAATATTTTTCTGAAAACCATAGTGGACTTTTTTTTTTTTTTAATTTCATAGAGCACAAATGCCTCTCAGAGTAAAAATATGCACAAGACACCTGATAATTTTTCAATATTATTATTGCAAGTAGTCATTAACCTAAAATTACTGTCACTTAAAATAACCTTAGTAGCTGATCTGTGCCAGATGAATTTAAATTAAGCATTTTCACATAGAGCTGCTCCAACCCCCGATCATTTTTGTGGCCCTACTCTGGACCTGTTACATCAGTTCCATGTCCTTCATGTGTTGAGGGCTCCAGAGCTGGATGCAGCACTGCAGGTGAGGTCTCAGCAGAGCAAAGTGGCAGAATCCCCTCTCTGATCTGCCAACGCTGCTTTGGATGCAGCCCAGGCTGTGATTTGCCTTCTGGGCTGCAAACTCACACTGCCTGCTCACGTCCAGCTTCTGGTCCATCAGCACCCCTAAGCCCTTTTCCAGAGGGCTGCTTTCTGTCACCTCCTCCCCCAGTCTCTTGACAGTGAGGGTTGGTCTAGGTGATTGGATAGGGCTGGGTGATAGGTTGGACTGGATGATCTTGGAGTTCTCTTCCAATCTGGTTGATTCTATGATTGTTCCGGCCCAGGTGCAAAACCCTGCACTTGCTCTTGTTGACCCTCATAAGGTTCACCTGGGCACACCTCTCCAGCTTGTCCAGGTTCCTCTGTATGACATCCCTTCAGATAAAGTGAGTTAACGTGGACTGGCACTGCCTGTACATCTGTAGAGCACAACTTGTCTATATTTTGTTTGCTAATAGACCATTACACTAAAGATAGGAATAAAGCAACACTGCCCCTGACCACATAATTGCAGCACCATCTGTCCTACGTGCACAATTACTCTCCATTCTAGCTTGGTTTGATAGTCTTGACTGTATCACAAAGTGTCCAGTTCAGGGTCTGAAAATTGAAGAGGGATTTTAGCCTGCTGAACAAAGTCTGGATTAAAACAAACCTTGTTTCACATCACTGCAGAGCAGAGGAGGATAAAGCCACCATGGACCTTGTTGGTAGCAGCAGGCTTAAGACTCAGCAAGGGCAATTTAGTTTAGACCTAAGGAAAACATCTGAAGCACTGGGAAGTATTACTGGCAGAGACTGGGGAATCTTCATCACTGGAGATTTTCAAAAGCAAGACAGATAAATGTCTCTCTAGTGTGGGTTAGATGCAGTTCATTCTGCCTTAGGGCAAGGATAGAGGCTAGGTGACTTCTGTTTCATATGTTTTCCTAGTTCATCTGAGGGTGGATTCAGCTCCACTTAACTGCAGTGCCTGGAGGAAGAGAATCACAGAATGTTAGGGGCTGGAAGGGACCTCAAAAGATTATCCAGTCCAACCACCCTGCCAGAGCAGGACCACCTTTTTACAGTCCAGTTTCTTTTTTTTTTTTTCCACTCCCACTTCTCCCCTATTTCACTCCGTTCCTCTCCCCATCTATTTCCCCCCATCTCACTCCTTTCCATCTCCTTCCATTCCCCATTCCTCTTCATCTTTCCCCCCCATCTTCATCCCTTCCTCTCCATCTCCTTCCTTTTCTCCACCTTCCTCATCTCTATCCTTTTCCACTCCATCTCTCTCAGCACCACCTCCCCTCTTCCACTCTATCTACCCCTTTCCCACCCCACACTGCTTCTTTTTTTTTTTTTTCCTTTTATTCCCCAAACCNCTAAACCTCTCCTGGCACAACTTTGGGCTATTTTTTCCTCATTCTGTCACCTGATACTAAAGAGAAGAGACCAACTCTCACCTCACTGCAATCTCCTTTCAGGGAGTTGTAGAGAGCAATGAGGTCTCCCCTCCGCCTCCTCCACACTAAGCAGCCACAGGTCCCTCAGCCAGTTCTCCAGACCCTTTGCCAGCTTCATTGCCTGGACACCCTTCAGCCCCTCAATGTCCCTCTTAGCATGAGGGCTCCACAACTGATCCCAGGATTTGAGGTGTGGCCTCACCAGTGCCCAGTACAGGAGCACCATTCCTTCCCTGCTCCTGTTGGCCACACCATTACTGATCCAAGCCAGGATCATGGGATGTTAGGGGTTGGAAGGGACCTCCATAGATCATTGAGTCTATCATCACACACATCTTGGGGCTCTTCAGGGCCACAGACTCAACCTGCCTCTGTCATTTTAGCACGGACCCTTTCCATCCCTCCCCATCCCTGACATTAACACCTCTTCATCTCAGCCTGAGCTCTGCTGCTGCTGGGATAAAGCCCAGATTTTCACAGTGCTCTGTGATCATTTCAGGCAGGAGAAGCTGAGCAGGAGCAAACAGCATTTCAGTCACAACACAGATCACAGTGCAGTAAGTGAGGAGGTGTTGCCTGCTGGCATTTCCTCTCTGTGCTCTCAGGCTATTTGGCAGCAGGAATGAGACCATAGGTGGAGACCTAACACCACCTGGCACCTTCCAGCTTCTGGCAGAGACTCTGGTGGCACTGCTGTAAAGTGGCCTTGGGTGATGAGTGTGCAGCATGGCACTGGGGCAGTCACTGCACACACTGGTTATGATGGAAGGCATCACTCAGGGAGGCTTTTACTGGAATTCCACAATTAATGTGTCTCTGGGACTTGGCAGCCTCCATTGTGTCTGGTGGTGATGTTTCCAGTGGGTCTTTTACATGGTCAGGATCATCCCTGATGTCACCAGTGATCACACATTTGACTTGCATAGGCCTGCACTCCTGATCATAGAATCACAGAATGGTCTGGATTGGAAGGGACCTCCAAAGGTCATCCAGTCCAACCCCCTCTGCAGTCAGCAGGGATATCCTCAACTAGATCAGCTTGCCCACAGCCCTGTCCAGCCTCACCTTGAACATCTCCCAGGATGAGGCTCCAAACATCTCCCCAGGCAACCTGTTTCATTGTTCTGCCACCCTTGTTGTAGAACCTGTTCCTAACATCC
>WBNM01018733.1:0-18026 GCA_013399055.1 Ramphastos sulfuratus | reverse complement strand
TCCTCCTAGAGATGCTCCAGGCCGCTCAGAACCTTTGTAGCTTCTGGTGGGCTCTCTCCAGTACTTTCCTGTCTCTCTTGAACTGGGTAGCCCAGAACTGGACCCAGGACTCCAGATGTGTCACCATTAGGGCAGAGTAGAGGGGAAGGACAACTTCCCACGACCTACTGGTCATTGTTCTTAATGCACCCCAGGACCCCACTGGCCTTCTTTGCCATGAGAGCACATTTCTGACTCATGATGGTCCTGTTTACCAGGACTCTCAGGTCATTTTCTGTGGAGATGCTTTCCAGCAGGTCAGTCCCTAACCCACACTGGTGCAGGGAGTTATTCCTGCCCAGATGCAGGACTCCACACTTGCCTTGTCATGAGGACCCCCTCCACTCAACTCTCTAGCCTAGAAGGTCCCTTGACTTGTTTTGCCCCAGGAACAGAAGGGCACAAAGAGGAGAATGGTCTTACAAACGAAAAACTACAGCAGAACTGCCAGCTACAAGCGAAGGAAAACAACCCATTAAATCTGGGCAAGTCCTGGCTCTAGTTCTCCCTGGCATCAAACTGCACACTCCCTGCCATTCTCAAAGCCTGTGCATATATCTTCTCCACTCCACCAAAACAGTCCTTTATAGCCCAAAATGGACTTACTTCTAGAACTCACAAAGTCAGAAGACACATCACCAAGAGCCTTCAGAGACAGGGATTAGCCCATCTGCTGATGGACCCCACTGCTCCACTAATCCTAGATTGGCACTATCAGATGGTGGAGGACTCTGCTCAAATCTCTTACCCTCCTGTAGCCACTGAAGGGCAGATCCACAGGCAAGGAGAAGACATTCTCCACAAACTGCTGGTAGACCTCGAAGAGGCGGCTGAGCTCCTCATCGGGGATGCGGAAGCCCAGCAGGACGCGGATAGCCATGCGGAAGGTGAGCTTCTGGGTCTCGTGGTAGACGTTGATGGACTCGGGGTTGCTGCTCCAGGCCCGAAGAGTGTCTTTGATCACCAGCTGGATCTTGGGAAGGTAGCTCTCCAGGGCCTCATGGCTGAAGATTTTGGAGAAAACCTGCAAAAGAGAGCAGGCAGAGATTTCAACCTAGCGTCAACATCCTGCTCTTTGTCTTCTCTAGCAGCCAGCTTCAGTGCACAAAACTGAACACCCATAAGCATCCAGAATTCACCAGCCACAATCACCCATTCCTAAAACAGATGCCAAAAAAGTGTTTATGGAGAAATATCACCTAACAGACCCTCTGCAGGCTGACCCCACTGCAGCCATCACAAACAGAATCACAGGAATCACACAGAATGGTGGGAGCTGGAAGGGACCTCTGGAGAACATCTAGTCCAGTCATCCACTAAAGCAGGTTCAGCTGGAGTAGTGTGCCTAGGATCACTATGTCCAGGGCACATTTGGAATCTCTCCAGAGAAGGAGACTCCACAACCTCTCTGGGTAGCCTGTTTCAGGGCTCTAGCACCCTCACAGCAAAGAATTTTCTCCTCCTGTTCAGATGGAGCCTCCTGGGTTCCAGTTTGTGCCAGCTGACCCTTGTAGTTTCTCTGGGCACCACTGGAAAAAGTCTGGCCTCGTCCTCTTGATATCCACCTTTTAGATTTTATAAGCATTGATCAGATCCCCTCTGGGGCTGCTCTTCTACAGGCTCAACAGCTCAGGGGTCTCAGTCTTTCCTCCTCACAGAGATGCTCCAGTCCCATCGGCTTCTTTATAGCCTCCACTGGACCCTCTCCAGTAGTTCCCTGTCTCTCTCGAGCTGAAGAGTCCAGAACTGGGCCCAGGACTCCAAATGTGGCCTCACTAGGACAGAGTAGAGAGGCAACAGCATGGAGCAAACCAGTGACTAGAGGAAATAGTTCACTCTGTGCATGGTGGGATGGATGGAGCTCCCTTTCCTGCAGCTCTGTGTCTCATAGCTCCCAGTAACGTTCACTCCATGCTCTGGATGCTACTCACACACTTCTTCCATGGGGACTCTCTAGTGTCTAACATTGTGGCTGTCCACACACACAAGCTTTTCTCTGCCACCTATCAACCATCCTTTGAAAAAGATACATTAAAAAAACATGTGAAATAATTATTTGGAGGCATTTAGGAGCTGTCTGAAACCTGCCTGAACTTGGGGTTCGAGCAGGGAAGAGAGGCCCAGACATATGCAGAGGCTGCAATCACACACGGCTCATTTCCTTGGGAAACCAGGAAAAAGAAAAAACCCAAAGCCCTGATGTCAGGGGAAAAAAAAAAAAAACAAAAAACAAAAAAAAACCCAACCACCAAACCAAACCCCTGATGTCAGCAGACAGTATTAATTTAATCTCTGTGAGTAAACACAGCGCAGGAGTGGGCCTCCCCAAGTCCCCGATGCTAACGGCTCCTTACTCCAAGCTGGGCCAGGAGGAGCTCAGCAATGCCAGGAATGTCCCTGCAGCCCTCCCCGGCGCAACCCACAGCGCAGGCTTTCATTCGGCATCCCCGGCCGCATCCCTCCCAGAGCGCGGCGGAGGCGAAATCTGCGCTGTTTGTTTGCTTTGCGCTAACCTCCGCGCAGAGCGGGGCAGCGGCACACACGCACCGCCGCACGCCGGCCTCCGGGAAAACCCAATTAAACCTGGCTCACAAGGAGGGAGCTGCCAGCCCGCCGGGGCTCCCCCGGTGGCCAAGATCCCAGGGAGGGCTCGGTGCGTGGTGTGGGGGCTGCGAAGTTATCAAACCAACAAGAGGAGAGAAATCAAAGCCGCTCGCCCCCCCCCCCCAACTCTTTTCCATGAGCGCCGGACTCGCTGGAGCTGTAAATGTGAGAATTTCCTCTGCAGTCAGCACTCCAAGGCAAAGGTAATATTTTCCTGGCTGCGACCCCTCATTGCTAATGCACATCGTTTGCTGGGAGTTTGTTTGGTGAAATAACACCTCTGTCCCCTCGCAGCCCTGCGCGGGAGGCTCGACAAGAGCCACTTCATCATGCGCCACACTCGGGCCGAGCCCCGAAGGTAAAACTCATCAGCGGGGAAGAGCTCGGAGGCTCCCTGTGCGAACGCCAGCCCGTGAAGGCGGCGAAAGGAGGACAGGGCTAGGGCAGCGAAACCCAAGTGGAGCGACAGACAGATCTGCCTGCAGCCAGCCAGCCACCGGCGCTCGGCTTCGGAGAGCAGCGGCATGAATGAAGGGAGCCGAGGGATGAATGAAGCGGCAGCGGCCGCCACGAGAGCACGGCGAGGGCGCGAGACGGTGCAGCTGCTGCCTCCTGCCTCCTGCCTGCACTTCGGGAGCTATTTTTAAGCCTGGAAAGGGCAGCGGATGCTCAGGCAGAGCTGCCTGTGTGAGGGGGTGAAGAAGCAGCCGCTCAGAAAGGGAAAGCTGGAGGTGCTAAAGTCCCTCAGCTGTATGGGGAAGGCAAGAAAGGAGCTGGGAAAGGGCTGGTTCCTGATGGTCATGAGCGGGACGCCAGGCTTGGATGCAGTACTGACTTGAGGACAGCTGGCAGACACAAGGGATGGCACAGGAGCTCCTGGATGAGACCAGCAAAAGGACCCCAATGTCTCCCCATCCAGCTGGCATCTTCCCTTCATCTGTGCTGGAGGTTTTGGGGTAAGGACAAAGGTCCCCAGTGAATCACTTCACTCTTGGTCTGCAGGGTCCTTGAGCCCCTCATCATGGGAAGTGTGACTCAGTTTCACCATCTGAAAGCAGAGCTAGCAAGGAGATGGCCTCTACTTAAGATGTGATGAGGTTGAAGCCACGCTGTGAGTCACCATCCCAACAGAAGTGGACTCTGAGGCTCCCAGTCTAGGGCAAATTTCCTTCCTCAAATAGCTCTTCCCAACATCTCCTATAGGTGAGAGGTTCAGGGATCCCACAAAAATTACAGCATCCCAAGAAACATCTCTGGTGCTGCTGTACAGAATTGCTGCAAGAGTACAGAGAACCAGCCCGGGAACAGATCTACACCCTGCAGACCAGGACAGACTCCAAAGAGGAGAGTTCCCATCCCAAGGAGTGATGCTGAGTGCAAGCACAGAGAAGGGAACCCTCAGGAAGAGAAGATTGAGCCCCTCTGCAAGTCAACACACCACCTGCCCAGCCTGCAAAAGGAGAAGAATTCAGCACTGGGGGGCTGCGGGGGTATTTTTATCTCCTTTTTTCCCCTTTGCTTAGCTCTTCTTTTTCTATCAGGCTCCACTAGCCCCAGCTGGCTGCACCCTACCCGTGCAGGAGGCTGCAGCTCTCAGCCCCGGGGCCGGTCAACGTTGCGAGCCGCGGCCACGCCGCAAGGTCCCGTCCGCACGGTCCCGTCCGCACGCCGCCGTTGCGCTCCACGCAGCCTAATCCCAGATGTCAGCAGATCCTTCCCCAGCCAGACACAAGTCTGGATCCCCTTCCAGTCACCTCCAGTTCAACCCTGCATCTTTCCAGTTGATTAAAAAGGAGGCGAAGGCAGCCAACTTTCCCCGGCAAACCTTCACGCGTTTCTAGCCTACAATTCCTGCGCCCTCTAGTGAAGTCAAGCCGAATGTCTCGGCCGCTCGCTGGACCACGACAGGCAAGACCGAAGAGATTTGGTGCAAAAGAAGCTGCTTCAGAGCTGCCAAGAGGCAAAATCAGCTCTAAGGAGGCGCTTGGCTCGGCTAATACAGAGATGCAACAGCCCAGCCGCGGTGGAGGTCCGGCCAGGTGGCCTCACTGCCGGGGAAGTGACCAGGGTGTTTGGGGGATGCTGGAAAGTGCCCCCATCTTTTCCACATTTTGATATGTTCCAAAAAGTAAAGTTTAGGTATTTGCTCTGTCCAGGGGCATTTAATTATACCCTCACACACATGCTCACCCCACACTGAAGGAGACACAACCACTACCCAGAAAGCCTTGATGGCAGCTTCTGAATCCATCTCAAAGTAGAAACAGGATACTTAAAGATCTATGGTTCTCCTAAGGCAGAAAATTCCTTCCCAGCTCCAGAATCTCCTGGAGAGGTCCAGCTCCATGTGATAGAGAACTGCCTTCAGTCCCAACTGCAGAATACCTCAGCCCTATCCTTAAGCCACACCAAAGACAAGAGGACAGAATCACAGAATTAGTCAAGTTGGAAAAGACCTCAGAGATTATCAAGTCCAACCTATTCATGCAAAGAGCTCTGAGCTTCAGCCTGCAACATTTTCAGCTTCGTTTAGTGTCTGGTGTGCAGAGGAGTTAGCAAAGAATGTTACCCTCATTGGTGACAGCCAAATTTCCCCACTCCAAGCAGCAGCTTCAGCGTCCCTTTTGCTATCCATGATCTGCAGGTCCCCTGCTCCCAACCAGCACATCAGCACAGCAAAGGGAGTTTTCCACCAGGAGGAAAACTTATTCTTTGTGATCATACACCAGCATCTCATCCGGCCCATGCTGGTCAGAGCTGCTGGCCCCACCAAACAAAGGCATAGTGAGCCTATGTGCTTGGCCCAACCCTGCTGTTGCCACATTATAATGGATGTCTGCCTATCCCTGGCACCAAGTGCAGGGCTGCCAGGCACAGAGCATCACTGTCATGCTCCAGCAAGATCATAAACCATGATATTTCTGGAGCAAGATGAGAAGGCTCAAGGGCAAGAAGCTGTCCTGGCACAAGGTGTGTGAGCAAAGGGAAAACACAGTCAAAAAGTTGTGAAGACTATGCCAGGCACCACTAAAAGGAGAGGACCTCCACAAAGCCCTACTGCTGCCCTGATATTTTGCTGTCTATTTTAGGTAGGATATTAAGAAACATTTCTCCTCTGAAGGAGCTGTCAAGCCCTAGAAGAGACTCCCCAGGGAAGTGGTGGAGTCACCATCCTTGGAAGGGTTGAAAAGATGTGGGGATATGTTGCTCAGGGACTGAGTGGACTCAGCTGTGCTATGTTCAGGGTTGGACTTGATGATCTTAAAGGTCTCTTCCAAGCATAATGGTTCTATGCTTCTCCTTATTCTGTAATTGGAAAATGGAGCAAATGGACCACTCCACAGTCTCCTGCCATCTTCTGTCATGGGAGGTATCCAAGCCCACTGAGATGGAAAAGCCAAGAGTTACAGCTCCCAAAACAAGCAGTGTTTGGTTTGCCCATCAAAGTATAGCAGAGTGCAGGTGAGAAGTGTAAAGCTGAAGGCAGCAACCTCTCCCAGGGAGAAATGCAAGAGCCCCATGAGCACTGCAACTTGTCTCCGAAGGGAGTCTGGTTACAGAAGCTGGGGCCTCCAAACTCCAAAAGAAGTTGAGTGCTTTTGCAAAAGGCTTCACTGAAATTCAAAGGATTCAAAAAGAAAAGGGAAAAAAAAAAAAAAAAAAGTGCTGGAAAAAAGCTCTAAGACCATTCCAGCATCCCTGGGTAAGGTTATGATGATCATGCACTTCTCAGGGTACTCCTAATGTTTAACAGGTTTTTAAACATCTAGGGTCAGGAGAAACTCAGCACTTCCTATTTCCATTTGAGCTCAGAATGAGCCCAAGTATCTTATTTCCCCACAGTTCAAAAATCTCCATGTCTGAGCATCTCTCCCACAAACTCTCCCCATGGCCAGGGAGGTTCTGCTTTCAATCCCAAACCCTTTTACAGGTCCTTAAGTTAAAGGAGCTATGATGAACAGGCTGGGGAGGGAGAGCAAGGAACAAGCTGTCTTGGACTTGGTGATCATAAAGGTCTCTTCCAACTACAGTAATTCTACAATTCTAAGCAGGACACCTTATATCCATCACAGGACTCTCCTCATGTCTCAGATAAAAACAACATCAGCAGCAAAATGCAACCAGTTACATCCAGCACATTAGATATCTCAGCCCCACAGCCTTGAGGGGACACCCAAACACTTTGTGGTTCTTCAGCATCTGTGGGCCTACACCACCACTGTACTGCTGCTCCAAGTGCCCTCCACCCATTTATTCACAAGGAACCTGTGCATTTAAAAGCAAAATTGACCTTGCACCTTCTCTCTGCTCATCAAGGAAGGAATCAAACACAAGGAGGGAAAACCAAAGAAGAGTCACATCAATGGAGAGCATGGGGCAAAGAAACAGGGCTTGTGTCCAGCCAGAACGGGCTCAAATTAGAAAGGAGGGATGAGCTGTCCAATGGGACAAGCACCCCTTTGCTTGTGGATGGAGCCATGGAGAAAGTGCATTCTGGAAAGCCACCAGGCAGATGGCATGGCCAGAGGAGCCATTCACCAGTTACAGATGGTTAGCTGGAGCTGGGTGGGCTACCATGTTCAGTTTTGGACCACATACTGAATCCTAGATCTTTGATGTGGAGATGAGAGCTACCTAGAGATCAAGAGAATGCAGCAGGGATTGTGCCCTGTCCACTACTGTGGAGCCAGCAGAGGAGAAATGTTAGGAGAAAAGTCCTCTACTTGCTGACCTCTTGCATACTCCTGGGCCACAGAGAGGGGGACCAAAAGGAAGGGACCCTGCTCATTTAAATAACCTAGAGCATGCCCTCTAATAGATTCAAAGGCAGACTTGGCAAAGAAACCAGTCCCAAGTGCTATTCCAAAGGAGCACTTGGTCCTCAGTCCTTCCCAGTGCTCCACAGGCTGGCAGTGGAGAAGAACACGAGGGGTGGTCATGCTCACAGAGGGCCTGAGAGCAGAACCCTCACCTTGTGATGCAGGCCACTCCATCCCAAAGGTGAAATAAAGACATAATAAAGAATGCAGAAACGAATACAGAAAGAGGGGAAGATGTGTGGAATAGTGATTCCTCCAGCAGCCCTGCCACCAAATTCCCCAGCAAGGTCTTGCAAGACCTCTGCGCATCACCATGGGGGTGAGCACACATCTGATGATGGTGATGCCCCTACCTCTGAATACATGAGCTCCTGTTGACTATCAGAGGCCTTTTCTGAGCCTTCAATTAAGCCTGGGGAGGAGAAGACAAGGGCTGAGATGACCCAAGGCCACCCTATAAAAACAAGGAGAGGTTGGGGAGTGAGCTGGCTGACAGGGAGATGGTAGAAGTGGCACCTGAGAAATAATGGAGAGCATAATTCACCTGAAACAAAGCACTCATGCCCCAGAGGGAGGAGGGGGATATTACAAACCATAACTCAACAGGCTGCTCAAGCTTTTTGAAAGGACAGAATATGAGGCAGTAGAAGACCAAAACTACACAAGGACAGTGTAGGACAACTACCAAGCTTGAAAAGCTCTGCCCATCTCTGGGATTAGCTCCTGGCATCCCTCATTCCTGCTCTAGAGCCTGGACCCATAGAGAGCTACGGGCTGCAGATTGCTGTTTCACCTAGTGCAGAGCATTGCAGCCAAAGGTGTTTCACCTTCACAGCATGAAGAACACATTCAGCCTCCAGCAGAGATGGCACAGGAAGCTAGAGAAGCCTGCATTACAGGGGTTCAGCTTGCAGCTATGGTACAGTTCCTGGGCAGCAGAATCATAGAATCATTTTGCTTGGAAGAGACCTGTAAGGCCATCAGCTCCAACCATTAAGCCAGTACTGCCAAGTCCACCACTAAACCATGTCCCTCAGAACCACTTTCCCATGGCTTTTACACCCCTCCAGTGATGGTGACAGCACCACTTCCTTGGGCAGCCTGTTCCAAGGCTTGACAACCCTTTTGGGGAAGAAATTGTTCCTCACATCCAACCTAAACCTCTCCTGATACAACCTGAGGCTGTTTCCTCTTGTCCTATCTCTTGCTCCGTGGGAAAAGAGAGGGACCCCACCTGGCTCCAACCTCCTTTCAGGGAGCTGCAGAGTGATCTGTGGGCACACTGTGACACCGCACAGCGTCTCAGAGCTGGGTGGGAGCCTACAGGGCATTTTGGGGTGGAAGGTGCAATGAAAAACACACCAGGTCTGTCTTGCAGCCAGGAGCTCCTGCACTTCACTTTTTTTAATCCAAGGGAATTACTCTGGATTTACACCACTGCAGATGACAGCACAAGTTGGTCTAAAGTCAATGAACCAACCTAACTGACAAATTCTTCCCCAAGACCGCGAGCAGGAGCCCTGCTGCATCAATGGAAGCATTTTCTCCAGCTCCAGCAGCTTTTGCCCATGGGTTAAAGCTCACAGGGCAGGAGCCCAACACAGGCATGCCTGGAAGGGGCTGGAGCCTAGCCAGATGATGGCAGCTGGAATCCAGCCTACTGGAGCTGACACCATCTGGGGGGGTTTGGATGGAAGGAGATGGTTTCTTTTCCACCAGGGGATTTACGAGTCGGGTAATGGTGGAAATGTGGGGGGGAAAAGAAACAAAATACAACCTGAAATTAAAAACCAAACCCCTCTTAACAACTCAGATCAGGGCTTTTTTTGTAGGGTGAAAGGTACCTTCCCGCCACCTCCCATCCCTCCTTCCTCTTCCCACCCCTCTCCCCATCTCCCTCCCTCCCTCCCCCCCCTGTCCAGCCCACAGCAGCTGGTTTATATTTGGTTGTAAATTTATGGCCCCTTTTGTGTTCTTAATCCTCTTGCAAACTATATTAAAGCCTCAGACCTTTCTACTTGGTGCTAATAAGCTCAACACTTGTATGCCTCCGAGGCAGAACATTAATTGTGGTGTGTTAATGAATGACGTAGTTTTGGACAGTGAGACAAAACAGGCTGCTTCTCTGCACCACTGTCTGCTTCCTCCTCGACTCTCTGGGTCTAGGACGTCTACCCAGCCCACGAACTGCTTTTATTTTATTCTTTCTTTTCCTTTTTTAAGCTGGCTGTGCCTATTTTGGGATTACTCTGCTGGAACAGAGCAGGAGCCCAACAAGTCCAGCGCTCTGCTGCCAAGGCTGGATGCTTCCGAGGAAAGTCTGAGTCCCACCTTCCCTGCGCACCGTAGCAGAGCTGTGCTGGCAGTGCACATCCTGCATGGGGAAAGTCCTTCCTGGCCTCAGGCACTGCTCAGTCTTGACCTAAAACCTAAGGACCATGCATCCTGCCCACTTCCAAATCCCATTTCCTTGGCCACTTGGGGTTCCCATTTCCTTCTCCACCAAGCTGGGGTCCCTCGCAGGCAGAGAGGTACAGGATTGCCTCCACCTCTGCTAAACTTCAGCCTCCCACTGGCCTTACATCCCATAAAATCAGAGCCCATGCTAGCACCAAGGATTGCCTTTGCTTTCATTAACAGCTCATCGTGACCCAGGGATCAGTGCTTCCGGAGCACAGGAGTGACCACACTGATTTCACTGGGGTTTCACAGGTAGGAAGGGAAGTCTGTGGGTAGAAATGGGAGCTCACAAGTAGAAATGGAGGCTGAAGATGTCTGCAAGGACAGATGTAGGGTGAAATGTGAAAAGAATTGAGTGAACAGCCAGCCTGGGACAAGGTATGGCTGAGGTGCCATCGAAACAAGAACAAGCCAGAGAGAGCATGGTGCATCCTCAGCCAGGCACCAACCCCACTCATCCCTTCCTGAGGAGAAGGAAAGCAGGAACTCCCCCATCACATCTGACCTTGAGGGATGACATGTATGCCTTGTGTGGTGGGGAAGGACAGGGATCTGCCACCAAAAACCCAGAGCAAAGCTGTGCCCACATTCAGCCAGATACAAGAGCATTGTGGCTGCTCCTGCCAGTAATCTGCAAGGTGATTTCAAGACAGAAATGCCACCACCATGGAGGCACCACGGGTGGCCCAGATCCTTCTCCAACATCAACATAAACTCCATCACCCAAGAGAGCAGTAACAGCCTCTCAGTAGATATGTATCTCAGGAGGGTGGTTGAGGAAGTTTGAGTTGCTTTGGTTTGCTACTTGTAAACTGTTCTTATCAAGCAGCTTCATCTCAGGCCAAGGACAGAGCCAATGCTGATGACATCTGCAATAAAACCATATCCCTGCCAGGCAAGCCCTGCTCCCAGCCCTGCTCTCATCCTCCATCCTGCTCCATGAGCTGTAATGTCCATGGCAAAGTTGACTTTATACCCTCAGACGTCCCCTTTCTAACAACTGCAGAGTTCATTGCTCAGAAGGGGAAAGTTTTCTCCAATTCATAGTGACTTTGGCAGCTTCTTGCAGGGGAGTTTTAATAAAGAGGGAATGGGAAGGGAGAAATCTGCCAGAGCTACCAGCTTAAGGTGGCCTTGTTCCTCCTGAGCACCCTCCACACGTACACCTCAGAGTCCTTTAGCAACACCTATGAGATTAAAGGTAGCCCAGGGAAGGGGAAGATGCTCACTTACTTTGTGGAAAGGGTGAATCATAGAACCATTTTGGTTGGAAGAGACCTTTGAGACCATCAAGTCCCACTGCTAATCCAGCACTGTCACCACTAAGCCATGTCCCTCAGTGCCACCATACAAGATCCTGAAGAGAAACTGAGATAGAAAAACAGCAGTCCTGAGAGAAGAGCTCCAGAGACTGAGCTGTCCAACACAGCTCTGGTCCCATCAGCGCCACAGGCAGCAGAGCCAGTGGTGGTGGCTGCAAGCTGCTGGGCTTGAAGTTACACTGAAGAGCTAAAAACTCTTTGGAAAGCTTCACAACACATGGGCAGCCACACAGCCAGTTTTGATGGCAAGCTGCCAGAAACACCATGCCAGAACATGTTGGGTTTAAAGATCTTTGCTAGAGCTCATCTTCACATCTCTGTGGCAATCTGTCCCATTGAGAGGAGACACAGTTTGATTGCCAAGAAATGGAGAGAGTATCTGCCAGTGCTGCTGCAGATAAGTGCAGCTGCACTGGAGTTTAGAAAGACAACGAGGGCTGGTGGTGACCATGTAAGGGTGGTGAAACAAGAGCTAGAGATGACCTCAATGGCTGGAGTCAGTGAAAAGTGTCACACATGGAGTGTCACCCTCCACCTTTCCACATGTTGGTTCACACCCTACACCACAAGCAGCCTCACAAGAAACTATACCTCATGTACCACTTCTGGCAAGATCAGGAAAGGAGAAACCATTGAAGAGCAAGCAAAAGCTCAAGCTCAGAGGTGAGGCTGAAAACAGAATTGGGCAGGTAGATGGAACCACTACTCCAAAAAGCCCTGTGGAGCTTTAAACTGAATTATCAACCACCTGAAAGGTTTCCCAGGAAATTCTGCAGCTCTTCTGCATGGAGCTTTCAGAGTTTTCATACTAGCAGCCTCTGCAATATCTAGAGGGTGGAGGTTAAGAGGATAAGGCCAGACTCTTTTCATTAGTGCCCAGTGACAGGATGAGAGGGAACAGACACAAACTGGAACCCAGGAGGTTTCATCTGAACATGAGGAAAAACTTTGCTGTGAGGTTGACAAAGCACCGGAGCAGGCTGCCCAGGGAGGTTGTGGAGCCTCCTTCTCTGGAGAGATTCCAAATGTGCCTTGCAGCCTGCTGTGGGTGACCCTGCTTTAGCAGGGGGAGTGAACTAAATGATCTCTAGAGGTCACTTTCAACCCTCACCACGCTGCGATTCTGGGGTTCTGCAGCATCTACCTAGAAGGAACATGCTTAGGTTTTCTATCTGGTGCTTTCAAACCTCTCAGAATCTCAGCAGCAGGGTGGGGAGAGTTACAAATTGACGCCATTTAACAGCATTTACCAACTACTCAAGGCTCATGAACACAAAAGGCACCGCAGTTTCTGCTGGTAGAGGGCACCTGGACTGGAAAGATCTTTAATCTGGTCATCACAATCTTGCCAAGAACAAAATGATCTCTTTTCTTCCCATTAGAAGCAGGATCCCCTTATCTCTGCATGCACAACTCGCTCAGCCCAGGGCAATCGGCGCCTTGTGTGTGGGAGAAGGAGACTCTGCAGCTCAGAGTGCACCCAAGGGCTGTGTGAAGTAGATGCTCAGCTTACACCGAAATGAAGAGGAGACCGAGTGCAGCAATCAGAATAGCCTCCTGTTTTCAGAGACCGAGTCCAGTGTACCCTAGCTCACACTGCTGAAAGAGAAGGCTCAAAACGCAATTGCTACTCCAGCTACTCCCCAGTCCCACCGATATGGGAAAAGTGTTTCTCCTGGATATGCCAGAACTCGAAGCAGAGGCAAGGTGTGCGAGTAGGAGCAGGCACAGCTGAGCTTGGGAGGGTGTTTTGCCAGAGTACCTGTTCTCAGGAGGCTTTAGCCATCCCTTAAGCAGGAATTAGGAACCTTGCCAGCTTGGAATAGTGCACAATGCCAAAAGTTGGGAAGGCAAAAGGGATTTGAGGAGGGGAACGGAGATCCAGAGCATAGTTCAGACTCAGAAAAATCCAAAACATTTGGATTCACAGTTGAGGGTGGGACTTTTACATTTCCACTAGGAAAAAATATCCATAGAAGTGAGACCATCAGGTATAAAAACCAAGGGACAGAGGCTCTCCTCTTTCTACACTGCCAATATTGCTCTTTGCTGGTGCCAGCACTCCCCACCTGAGCTGCAGTACAAATTACAAGTCCATCAGGACACCACAGAGGTCAGGTCTCCCTTTTCCATGACCCTGTTCCCATCATCCAAGCTTTCCTCACCTCCCCCAGTGCCTGCTGCTGGGCTCAGAATTCTATGGTTTTATTACAGCAACAGCAACCAAAGGCCTTCAGCAACTCGCTTTCCAGTAGCAAAAAATTATCTTACTGTGCAGGAGATAAAAGTAGCAGCAAAGGAGGGTGGAGGGACCTTCAACTCGCTGCTTGCTGCCATTTAACCCTCCCTTAATAGGAAATAAATAGGATCCAAAGCTACTGCTAGAGGAGAGAATATCGCTCCCCATCTCCCTGCACCTCTTCTGCCCCAAATTATGATGGAGGGAGCCCCATGAACCATTGCCCTTTTTTGACAGCAAGGTCAGAAAAATGATCTCCCTGCTGAAGAAAAATGAAGTATCCTGAGCAAAGGGTGATGTAATTTCAAACACAGAGCTTGCCTAGGTCTTGGGTAGGGATTCGTGTGGTGTTTCCTGTGGCATCGCTCAGATTCCAGCCACCAGTGCATCGAGAACTGTGCCTAGCAGGTGTCATGCAGTGCTTGGGTTCCTGCCTTCTCCCCCAGGAGAAAAGAGCTGAGCTGGGCTTGTGGGGGATTTTACAGAAATAGAGCTGCCAAAAGGAGAAATCCTGCTCCAGCACAAGAGGAGAGTGGACCTTGCCTCACAGCAGGGACCAGGACAGCCTCTTGGCTCTAGGCACCACAACTGCTGTGCCAGCAATGCCATCTCTGCACTGGACATGTCACCTTCACCCCAAATCCACTGCCTGCCCCAACCCAGCTGGTGAAGAGCCTGTCCCACACAGGCCAGGATGCAAAAGCCATTGCCTATGCCACCACACCAGCCTGTCACCTTCACCACCACCTCTGCTGATGTGGGCACATGAATACGAAGCCTGCATCTACCTGGATTCAAAGCCCCCCAGAACCAGGCTTCCCTGCCCTATCCACCTACCTTGGAGCCTGGAAGGAGGGTCTGACCCAGGACAACCAAAGGGGTGAGGCAAGGCCCTAGGAGGGTCTCAGCCCCCTTCCCATCCAGCTCAGACCCCCCTCATGCTCCATCCCAGGACCCCCATCAGCACCCCAATTCCCCTAAAATCCAATCCAGTGCCAAGCACTGCGAGACCCCCTCCCAAGTAACACAAAGTCTGCAGTCTCTCTTCAAGACACCCTCAGCAAAGCCTGAAAATGGGAGGGACTCCACTCACTGCTCCACTTCCCTTCCACCCCACTTCCTTTTAAGAGCCCTCTGGGACCATGCTCACTGCTCAGCCCACTCCACACAAGTCACCAGTTGCAAGGGGCTGTTGGGGTGGTGATGGGGTGTGGGCAGCACCTCCATCCTCAGCAGCAAGTCTGACAAACCCCCACACTCAGTCTCTCATATCCCCGTTGCCCTTTTAAATTCTTCAAAGGCATCAAGTGTGGACAGAGAAGGAGGAGGGGGAGGGGAGGTGGTGCACCCACGCAGGACCTCCCGTGTTGGGGGTCTGTAGAAAAGGAGGGAAGAAAGCAGAGAAGGGTGAGAGATGAAGGGAAGGAAAGGGATGGGGAGAGAAGGGCAAGGGCTCCCCCATCCAACACATGCAGCCACGCACTTGTCCCGTCCCGACCACGCGTCGGGGCCTCACCTTCCTCTTATGGCGATGGATGTCGCCGATGGAGTTGGCCACGGTGTTGGGTCCCAGCAGCATGCGGGTGCTGCGCGGCCACTCGGTGCTCACCAGGTGATGCTCCCCCATCAAGATCTTCCGCACGTTCTCCGCGCCTGTCACCCGCACCAGCGGCCGCCCCAGCAAGTGCGTCTTGAAAACATTCCCGTACTTCTCCCGCCGCGAAGATTGAAAGCAGGAACCCTGCGAGGGGTGGAGGGGCAAAACAGGAATGGGGGATGGTGTTATCGCACGGCTTCTCCATGCCCACGCAGCTGCACCCACGCGTGGGGATCTCCGCGGAACATCTTACGTGGTGCGAGAGGGAGGGTAACCCTGACGGGGATGGAGGAGAGCAGGAATTGAGGGGAGAGAGGTCACTCTGACATCCCGGCCGCGCACAGACCGGCCCCAGCGACGGGGAACCCGCTGCTGCCCTCCCGCAGCCCCGACTAGGGTCCGTTCCCTCCGGCCCCCTTCCTCCTCCCTTCTTACCTCTGCTTCCCTTGGCACTTTTTTAACCTTTTAGAGATTTAGCGGCCTTTTTTCCCCCCTCTTTCTCCTTTTCCCCCACCCCCTCCTTTCTTTTTGCTTTCCTTTAAAAATGTTTTTTATTGCCCTTTCCCCCGCTCCCTTCTCTTCCCCCCCTTTTTAAATCCTCTTTCCCTTCTCTTTCCTCGCTTTATCTTTCTATTTCCTCTTTATCTTTCTATTTCCTTCCCTTTCTTTTACCTTCTCTTTTCCCCACTTTCCCTCTTCCTTCTTTCTCTTTTACCTTCTCTTTTCCCCACTTTCCCTCTTCCTTCTTTCTCTTTTACCTTCTCTTTTCCCCACTTTCCCTCTTCCTTCTTTCTCATTTTTTTCTCTCCTCTTTATTTTCTTTCCTCTCCTTTCTTTTCCCCCTTCTCTTCCCCCACCCCGTTCTCTTTTTTCACCCCCCATTCCCTCTCTCTTCCCACCCCCTTTCCTTCCCTCCTCCTTCTCTTCCCCCCCCCTCTTTNTTTTTTTTTTTTTTACTCAATTTACTCGAAAGGCTGCAATTTCCCTAAGTAACTCTCCAGATTTGAAAACCTTTAATAACTTTCCCACATGCTCGGAGGGGTTTTTGCCGGCGAGCAGCCACGGAGGAGACGGGAGGGGAGGGGGTTCCCCCAAAAAAACCCATCCCGAGCAGGGAGAGTATCTGGGAGCGCTGCAGAGCTCGGTCCGGGAGCGCGGGTGTTTATTTTGAAACAAAAGCGCGGTTGTGAAGTTCAGATGTTCAGGTGACCCTGTTTCTTGATCTGCGTAAATATAATTAAAGTCCTTTTTGTGGCATTAATAAAGAGTTATTTGTACACCATTTCCAGGGCAGCACAAAGAGGACCTTTATGTGAGAGAAGTTTCGAATGGAGTCCAATTTATACAAAAATTTTGTATTTTTAGCCCTGGACTCTGTTTGGATGGAGCCTGTGGAAAAGCGAGAACCCTTTTCTGGTCCCCCTGTAAAAAATCTGATAAATTTCTTTAAAAAATAAAGCCCTATTGAGAGCGGCCGCTTAACCCCTTCGGGGCCGGCTGGGGAGCGGGGCCACCGCGCGGGCCTCTCTGGCTGGGGCTTCCCCGGCGCCGCCAGTGGGGAGCAGGGACACAGAGGGACACCGGGCAATGCGGCGGCTCTCACGGCCGGGACCTGGGCTCTGCCATCCCATCAGTGAAACGCGACTTTGGCTGGCAGGAGCATCCTCGCCCGGCTCCTGTTCGAGTTTTATTATTTCGCCCTCAGAGGAAGAGAGTGGGAAACCCTTGGGTTAATTTAAACCTCGAGGGTTCCCTCTTGGGATGCGAGTCCCCGGGAGTGCCCTGGCTTCCCCGTGCCGTCTCTCTTGCCTTCTCTTTCAGTTTTTAGTGGGTTTCTCTCTCTCTCTCCCTTTTTGTTTTTTTTTTTTTTTATTCCTCTTTCTTTTTTTTTCCCTGGCAGTCCGAGGGGGATCCCACTCCGCCCGCTGCTGTTCAGCATCTAGCGAGGTTAATCCCGGGTTAATCTCCCCATTACCTCCGCGGGCTTCCCCCAACACCGGACCATGGGCCGGGCCGGGCTAAAAACCACCCCAGGAACATGGGGAGCTCATTGCACGGGTGTCGGTGACGCGACCCGGAGACATCCTTTCCACCACCTCTCCCCGGAGCTGCGGCGAGCCTCGGGGATACCTCCCGCCCCCGTCTTTTTCTGCAAGGATTTAGGCTGAGGAGGGCAGAAAGGGAGGTTTTGAGAGATCGTGAGAGGGAAGAAAGGAGCTTTGAAGCAGCGCAGAGGAGACCTGAAGCAGCGCCCCCGGTTCCCAGCAGTCCCCGCCGGGGGAAGCCCGCAGCGCCCGGCCGGGGAGCGCAGCGCGGCGGCGGCTCCGGCTCCGGCTCCGGCTCCGAGCCCAGCCTAGTCAAAGCTCCCTCAATTTCCCCCTTCAAACCCCAATTATCAGCAGCTCCCGACCCCAGCTGGAAGGGATGATGCAATCGAAAGGGGAAAAAAAGAGAAAGAAGGAAGAAAAAAAAAATTCTTAAGGGGAAAAAAAAAAAGAGAGAGAAGCTGGTCCCAGCCCACCTTCCAGGGAGGGAAAGGAAAAGGGAATCCTCCTTACCTGCAGGAGCCAGTGGAAGGTTTCTCCGATTAAAGGGAATCCCATAGAGCCTTTAGGGATTGGTAGCTTGCAGGTTTTGTCGCGGGTGGCAGCCCAGCGGAGCTGCCACAGCTGTTGGGACACGGCCAGCAGCAAAGTCAGTGACACCAAACACGCGGCGAGGGTAGCCAGTGCCGAGACGAGATCAAAACTTGCAAAAAGCATATTTGGAAGAAGGAGGAGGAGGAGGGTGGGGAGAGAAACAGCCCCTGTGACAGGCACCACACTCGCACCCACACACACGCACCGCAGAGAGAAAGAAGGGCGATGGAGGAAGGCAGGGGAAAGACTGCCTGGGGGGTCCCGGGGCTGGGGGGGGCCCGGCTTGCTCCCTTCTCTGCTGGCAGG
>WBNM01018732.1:104828-122737 GCA_013399055.1 Ramphastos sulfuratus | reverse complement strand
TATGATTCTATTATTCTATGAATATAAGGAAACAGAACAATTATAACTGATCCATTCCAGCTTCCTGAAGTTGGTAGCAAAAGTGTTAGAAGAGTTTGAAGCCCTGTGCTGAATTGGACAGATGAATGACCAAAGGAGCAGAAAGGAAATTAATAAAACCAGGCTGTAGTGGGAGGATCGTTGGTGCTCCAGGTCTTGTAAGACTTTCCCTTTTCCTTTAAACTATTGTGTTTCCCTTCAACAGCATCTAGAAAAAAATTCCTACCATTTTTAGTACAGCTATGCCTGGCAGTCTGCTTAAATGATGGCTTCAGTTGGGAGAGACCTTTAAGATAGTCAAGGATATAGGGAGCTGATCTATGTCTGGGCAAATATATGACCTGTGGGTTAGCAGATCTCCAAGGAAGGGTATCTCCAGATACCCTTCCCTCCTGTAGTTTAGTTAAAGATGTGGGGCAATGCTGTGGAGTTGTGATTCAACCCAGCAGTTCTAGGTGAGAGTTTAAGCACCATTTAGTGCCTCAGCCATTTGCTTCTGATCTGAAGATAACTGAGAGGTTAAATGACTGGAGCCAGTTTGAAAAGAGATCAGAACTATGGCTTGGGAGACTGTGGCCCACAATTTTTTTCTTTTTATGATAGCCTTAGATACTGCTTAGAGGTTTGTGGCTATCTTGTCTTGGATCTTCAAGAATCTGTCTTTCTTAGGGAGTGACACAGGTACAAGTGGTTCTGTTGCAAAAGCCCTTCCTAATCTTTGGGTTATGCAGAGGATTTGTGCTGGCTGTGGGCTTTGCTTTTGTTATCTGTGGAGGCTTCAGTTTCTGTGAAGGCAGGAGAAAAACAAATGCTGATACTGTTACTAATAGAAAAACTCTCTGTTGCCCTAGTCATCACATGGGTTATGATGTACCTGTTCAGTTTTTGCAACCTCCAACACATCTTTCAAGTGGCAAAGCTCAAGAGAAGGCTAAGCATGCAGGGTGCAAAGCCTAACGAAAATTCAGCTTCAGCAAGCATTGAATCAGGATAAGCTTAGAATGGGGAAAGGAGAGGCTCAGCAAAACTTTAAGGAAAAAAGAAGACAGTTTAACTAAGCAGTGCTCCTGTTGTTGCTTTTTTAGTATCTTCCACTTCTGGTTTTTAGGACCCCTCTCTAGTCCAGTCTTGTTCAAGCTCCTGCAAAGAGCAGTTTTGTCTGTCCAGTGCAAAGCATGGTTTAAGTCCTGACAAGCAGAGTTTTAAGACTGCTTAATTAGATGTTTCCTTCTCACCCTAGAGGAAAGCAACTTTCTGGTGCCATCGTAAAGGCTGGCTGGGAGTAAATGTCATCCCAGTGACAAGAGAAGTCTTGTCATCATGCTGGGGTTTTACTAGTTTTTGCATGAGCCTTTTGCCAGGCATTTGCATAAAGTAGAGGCTGCCTCAATAGGCTGTCTGTGCCCCTGTTTCCTTATGTGGTTGTGCAGTGTTACCCCACACTCAGCACTCAGAGTTGTTCTGGCTTTGGTGACGTTTGATTTACAGTGAAAGGTAGAATGGTATAGCCAAAAGCAGCGTGGGCTCTGGGATATAAGCCTGGTGCTGTTTCCTCTGAACTTAGTAATAATAATCCTGATGACTGCTTGAAAAGAGCCTGCAACTGTTCTGCCACCCCAGAGCATTTTCCTTTTCCTTCTAGGAAAATATCTGCAGACTTGGGTGCAGAAAAATTGTGATCTCTATCCCTCTGCCTTTTTTTTTTTGTTTGTTTGTTTTTTTTTTCCCTTTGTGGGCTCTTTCTCTTTTATTTCCTATGCCTCATTTGTTCCACTGTTCAGAAGAGTAAATAGTTTTGGTAGTAAACCATATCTACAGGGAGGATGTATGGGCTATTCTTGCAGTCCTTGTTCCTTTGACGTAGTCTTGGAATCCGTTATGTCTTCCTCTGAGCCTGAAGAGATGTGACAAGATGAGTAATGCAAAGGGTAAATATTTCAGCACACCACTTTGAGCACTTAAGGCCAGTCTTGTAGTGTTCCCAATACTATTGTGTCATTTTCACTGAGATAATGCAGTGTCTTCAGTGCTCAAAAGGCTGTGAAGTCTAAAATATCAGCTCAGATTTTGGCTGATGAACCCTTGAGTCTCTGTCCCTGAGCTTGTTTCAAAGTCTGGTCCTGGAATCTGGCTTTGCTGTGCTGCAACCTGAGAGACCTGCAAATGGATGTTACTGAATTGCCCTCAGTAAGTTCTGCCTTGCATCAGATTGTCAGAAGTTTTGGTCTCAGTTTCTGAAGCCTTACACTTAACTGATTTTGGGGTAGAATAGAGTGCAGCATGGGTCTCTTTTCTGCTGCAGCCTTTGCCACAAAATTGTGTATCTCAGTCCCTCAATTCAGTGGAAGCAGCAATGCCCAATTTAACACTGGACTTTACTTGTTTTCAAATTCACACTTCTTGTCTTAGACATTGTAAAGAAACACAACTTCTCCAGGTATGTGCTTCTTGGGGTAGGGTGGACCTGCAGCAATGATGCAACAGTGATGGCCTCAGGAAAGGTGCAACTCTCTCAGGCTGTCAGAGCTAAATGGCAGCTTTAGCAGAATGATAGCAGAGAGCTGACTTACCTGAGCCTGATCTTCTGTTACTGTAATAACATTACAGCTTAACTTTATTAGTGACGTGGCTTGGTTGAAGATCTTGTCCCAGAATCCCAGCATGGTGGGCATTGGAAGGCACTTCTGGAGATCATCCAGTCAAACCCCCCTTCTAAAGCAGGATCACCTACAGAAGCTTGCACAGGATCACAATGGCCCAAGTGGGTTTGGAAGCTCTCCAGGGAAGGAGACTCCACAACCTCCTTGGGCAGCTTGCTCCAGGGCTCCAGCACCCCCACACCAAGGAATTTTCTCCTTGTCTTCACGTAGAACTTTCTGAGTTCCAGTTTTGCTGGTTGCATCTTGTCCTGTCACTAGACACCACTGAAAAGAGTCTGTCCCCATCCTCTTGCTCCCCACTTTTCTTTAGCTGTTGCTGAGAATTAAGCAAATCCCCTCTTAGGCTGCTCTCCTTTAGGCTAAAAAGCCTCAGGTCTCTCAACTTCTTCTCATCAGAGAAATGACTCAGGCCTCTCAGCATGGTTGTAGCCTCTGTTGGACATTTGTGGTGATACTCCTGGACATGCACCAGAAGATTTCTATAGGATTTCATGTGACTGAAAGGAGTAAGCTTTGCAGGTGAAAGTTTAGAGATAAATAAGTAAATGAGCTAGAGAAATAAATGGGCAGTGTTCTTCCCTATAGACTTTGCAAAACCCCTCTGTAGAACAATTTAGCAAGAAGACAAATAGGGTACACATGACAGGACCATGAGTCCATGCTGTGGTTTTCGCACTTGACAAGTTTATACTTTGCTCTTTTTCCTGTAGGTCTTCTCTGCTGTTGAACTCAACAGTGCTCATTTGAATAGCACCATGACCCTGTGGCCATTATTTTCACTGTTCTTAAGCCGCAGCTGTCAGTGCTGAGCTGACACAGGGATCCATACCTTAAGAATCTATTCTTGACTCTGAAAAGCTGTCTGTGCAGCCATCAACTGTCTACACACACCTTTTGTTCAGACAAATGTCTTTTCTTTATCCTAAAGCACACTACTACAATAGTCAATTATTACAATAGCAACTAGAAGCCCTAAGATCAAGTCCCTGCTGTGTGTATCCAGTGTGAGTGACAGTCTCAAAAACGGGGGAAAAAAACCCCTCATTTTAAAGAGGCAAGAATAAGATTCTTGTTGCTGTTTTACAGATGGGAAGACTGAAGAACAGTCACTTATGTTCTTGATGTCACACAGATTGTGTAACAGAGCTGAAATTAGTCTGTCTGTCCAGTTTAAGTCCTTAATGTCATGGCTTTGTCCTCCTGCTGGCTTATTCCTTCTTCAGACTGGTGGTGTCTTACTTACCACTCCAGCTTAGCACAGGCTGTCTCTTCTTTGACTCTTTCTGACAGACTACTGTGTGCTACTTTTAAAAGCCTCCCAGGCTTGGAGCCTTGTGAACCACATCCCTCCTGGAGGTTGGCAGTGAGAGCTATGCTGGTTCCTACTGGCACTGCTTAAGAAGTATTGCAAGGGGATGTAAACAGGGTGTAACTGATCTGAAGTGAGGGCACGTTTGTGTGATTTAAATGATAGCTGCTAGGAGAAAGAGATGATGAAGAAAAAGGTTGGAGGTAGTGTTCTCAGTCAGTTCTCTGAGTCTCTTGCTCCCCACCTTTCTGTTGCCTCTGCTGTTGGTGCATTCAAGGCAGCTACTTGCTGCCTTGAAGTTTTCACTGCTGAGATGTAATGTACACATCAATCTGTGACGTTATTTTTCCTCGGGGTAGAAAATCTCTTGTAGGAATGGTGGAATTTTAAGAGATCAGGACTCCTAAAAAAAAAGGAAGGGGGGTGGGGGGAAGAAGTCCAAACTCCCTACCTGAATGACTGAGAAAATGAAATCCGGTTAGAGAAAGCACACCCTGGGCCAGGGAGATTCTTCATGTGCTCCCAGAATCAAATTTCCTTGGAGACTGTGGCAGACATTGTGACATTGAATTATATTTTCCTTTACATTTGTATACCAAAAATAAACCCTGCCTAAGTCACTCAATGTCTTCTTGATGGTTTAGAAGCAGTCAGGATGACAACAGCTACTGGTCAGAATTGTCAGGCTCAAGCCTTATTATCACAGCTTGCAGTACTTGACCTGGAGACCTGGCCAGGAGGAGACATTCAATAGGGTGCCAAATTCCTTTTGAATTAAGATCTTGCACATAGAACTCCTGCTGCCTGGAAAGATGCTGTTCCTACTCACAGATGCTGTTCCTGTTTGTAGATACTCTCCGGGTAAAGCTGATGATGAGCTGGGCACTGCCAGTTCCCTGCTCCAAAGGCCTTGAAGGTTAAAACTGACCCCAGTATTTGAGTTGTGGCCTCACCAGTGCCCAGCACAGAGGCACAGCCACTTCCCTACTCCTGCTGGCCACATTATTGCAGATCCAGGCCAAGATGCTGTTTGCCTTGGCCACCTGGGCACACTGCTGCCCCATGTCAGGAGTGAAATGTTGGCAAAGACTTGCAGGAAGGCAGAACAAGTGCATGGCACCAAACTGTAGGACCTTCATACTTTCATACCCCCTATCTGAAGGGGGCCTACAGGAAGGCTTGGGAGGGATTATTTACAAGGTCTTGCAATGACAGGACAAGGGGCAATGGGTTTGAACTGGCAGAGGAGAGATTGAAACTGGATGTTAGGAGGAAGTTGTTTACAGTGAGGGTGGTGAGACACTGGCACAGGTTGGCCAGGGAGGTAGTGGCTGCTCCTTCCCCGGCGGGGTTCAAGGCCAGGCTGAACAAGGCCTTGAGTGACCTGTACCAGTGGGAGGTGTCCCTGCCTATGGCAGGGGGTTGGAACTAGATGATCTTTGAGGTCCCTTCCAACCTTACCATTCTATGATTCTATACCCATCTTCTATTAAGGTCTTCAGATCTGTCCGGGTAGAATTGGATCTTGTGTTTTTGAGGATTCCAGATATTTCTATGGGAAAATTCTTGGTTTCCTCTGCAGAGTAGAACTTTATCAGCATAAAAAGGACCTAGAAAGAAATTATTTTAAAAATACTGGCCTGTCTAGATTGTTATCAAATTGCCATAGAAAGAGGAGGGTTTGGCCCCCAAAAAAACTGCATATAAAGAAAATAAATCTTGTATTAGTTAACAGCTTATTATTAAAAAAAAAATTTTAAAAAAATCAATTATTTTTAACCAAACATCCAAATACCTGCCTTTGTGTTTGTTGTGTGTTTGTTTTGGTTTGTTGGGGCTTTTTACATCAAAAAATAAACTATAGACAGAACCTGGGAAGCAATAAATCTGGGTGTGTCACTGGTAAGTGCTTTAACAAGTTCTCATGGCACAGGGGTATGAAATTCCTCTGGGAACATATATTTTTATATGCATGGCAGAGGTCTAAAAATAGGTTCCTAGAATAAACTGTAGTGTTAGAAAAGAGGAAAAGGCTTTTCTAATTTGTTTTATTGCTCTGTTTTGAAATGAAGAATTATCATCTGAATGGGAAAAAGCTTAAAAAAAAAAATTCCCAGAAAATGAGACAGATTGTATCGACTGAAACTTCCAGTATTTGAAAGGGGCTTCCAGGAGAGCTGGAGAGGGACTTTTCACAAAGGCATGGAGTGATAGGGTGAGGGCTGATGGCTTCAAACTGGAAGGAGCTGAATTTACTTGAGGCATTAGGAGAAAATTCTTCCCCATGAGGATGGTGAAGCACTGGAACAGGTTGCCCAGAGATGTTGTGGAAGCTCCAAGCCTGGAAGTGTTCAAAGCCAGGTTGGATGGGGCCTAGAGTACCCTGGTCTAGTGGGAGATGTCCCTGCCCATGGCAGGGGGGTTGGAACTAGATGATCTTTAAGGTCCCTTCCAACCTGGCTTTGATTCTGTGAAACCAATAAACTGGCGACTGGTCTGTAAAGCAATACCTTAGGTTCCTCTGGAAGTGACAAGTACTCTTTCCATCTGCATTAACAGTCTTGAAAGGCAATTGGTGGTGGATTTCCCTTCTGAGTAGGCAGGAGATGATGCATTATGGAATGTTTTGGTCTGTGTTCTGCCAGTGTCCCTTGAAGGGTGAGCTAGGATCCAACCTTTCAGTGAGGTGATTTGTATGTTCAGCCTTTTGCTCCTGGCTCCCAGAAGCAGTACAGCTGCTGTGCTTTCCCTGGGCTAGAGACAGGGCACCAAGGCAGAAAAAATGAGGCCAGAAGTGCTGTGCTGCTGTGGCAGCTGTCAAGGCCCAGTCTCCAACACCTGGTCACTGATGAAGGTGGAGATCACATTCAAGTCTGTCAGCCCCTGGAGCCCTGACCACAGTCTTGCACTGTAGTAAACCTTGTGAAACTGAAGTCTCCCTCCTTGCTGTGTTACTGGCTACAGACAGCTCACATGGGACGTCCCCGGTTTGTGTGTGCTGAAGTTCCAATCCTCAGGGCACTGTCTTTGAAGGACGACTGCTGGAACGGGATTTGGGCATGGGGACAGGAGTTCCTTGCACTAGTTCTAGTGGAAAAACAGGAAGTGGGCAGGGTGGTTCCTCCTGTCCATGCCAAAGTTAGGGCAAGCGGCTCCTTTATTCACACTCTTTCGAAGCTTGCCTTTGATATTTATGTTTCCTTGAGGTGGAGCAGTGTTATGAGGTTCCATTTGTTGAGAAGTACATGGACACCATGTCCACACATGGGTGAACTTAGACCTCACTCATAGACCCACGACCCTCCCTGAAGTCAGGGGAAATGGTCAGTCTTCTGTAGCTCTGAAAGACTGCTCTGTGGCCACTTTGGGTGAATGGAAGGGCATTTTTGAAAGGGAATGTCTGCCTTATTTGTAATACCTTAATCAGGCAGATCAAGAGAGCCTTTTTACTTGTGTTTTCTAATCAGAACATACTACAAAGTCTGTTTGCTTATCTCTTAAACCCCTGCTGTCCAAACAGAACATATGGTATCTTTGCAATGGCAAAGGTGAGCTGATGCCCTCGACCCCTGTCAGCAGAGAAAGAGCTCAGGAAGATTTAGAAACGATTGGTGTCATTCTGCTGCAGTCCATCAGCAGGAAGTGCCAGCTGCCCACATGCTTGGAGGTGGCTCTGGCTCCCCTTTTGCCAGCACTGGCATGGCAGCAAGACTGTGCAGAGATGGAGGGCCAGAAACAAATTGCACAAGAGAAGACTTTTTTAGCCTCACATAGAGCAGGGAATATTCAGATCAGAAAGAGGAAGAAAGTTGCTAACATCACTGAGCCAGATGGAGGTCGGTCTCTTCTGCTGGGCACCCAGAGACAGCACAAGAGGACACAAACTGTGCCAGGGTGGACTCAGGCTGGATGTTAGTAAGTTCTTCACAACAAGAGTGATTGGCATTGGAATGGGCTGCCCGGAGAGGTGGTGGAGTCACTATCCCTGGAGGTGTTTAAAAGGAGACAGGATGAGGCAGTTGGTGCCAGGGTTTAGTTCATTAGGAGGTGTTAGGTGATAGATTGGACTCAATGATCTCGAAGGTCTTTTCCACCCTGCTTAATTCTGTGAGTCTGTCTTTGTATTTGTTTTAGCTTGATGCCATGAGTGGAACCAGTGTTTTTTGTGCTGAGAGGTCTTCTTTTAACATGTTTTGGCAAGTGATCTGCTTTTCAAGAAACTGGACTGGGACAGGCCAACTTTTCTTGCTGAGAAATGGGCAGAATAGATTTCTGTGTATGAATGAAGAAGCAGCAGCAAGTATTTACTTAATTACCTTTCAATGATACACATTCTACCTTTATCATGTCTAAACAGCATGAAGAGTTAAGCCTCCTCAGTCTTTCTCCTTCTTCAGTTCGACAATGACTGAGTGATGGCTGCAGTGACTCCCCTCAAACAAACACCTCTCCCCCCTCCACTCCTGTGCAGAGATTCTTCAGAGATTCTTCTCTTCTCTTTCTTTTTTTGCCAAGATAAACTGTGTGTAAACTGGATGAGCACTGAGTGTATTAAGGGGTGAGGGGAGGAGGAACAAAAATAAGACCCTAATTAATAGTTTTAAAATAAGGGATTGAGAAAGGCTAATTTGAGGAATAACAAGAGCAGCTTTTTGGTCTGTTCCTTGGTGTGTGTTTGTGCATGTAGTTGTACACTAAAATAATTCCAGCTGTCCTTCTTTCTTTTAATAATGGTTCATTGCTTTCCCGTTGTGGGGTCATATTTGGACAAACATTAACCAGATCAAAGCCTAATGGATAGTTATGATGGCTCTGATTCAGCAAAGCACTTAAGCACAGTGTTTCATTGTAACTTCAATGGGACATGCTTTGACTTCAGCAAGATATAAGC
Organism: Ramphastos sulfuratus; assembly: GCA_013399055.1. Classification (NCBI taxonomy): domain Eukaryota; kingdom Metazoa; phylum Chordata; class Aves; order Piciformes; family Ramphastidae; genus Ramphastos; species Ramphastos sulfuratus. The sequence goes on along the minus strand of WBNM01018732.1, from coordinate 113,838 downwards.
ATTGCTTCAACCACTGACAGGAGAAATGGCTGTACAACTTGAGGGGGGGTGGTGTACTCAAAAATCAAAGGTATAGCCAATTGCCATTCTAAAGAGTGATAACTGAGTTTTCTTTCTGCAAAATATTGCTGTTGGACTGCAAGCTCCTTTGCATTCCTTGATCTTGGCTGTACCTATCATGCAGAGTTTTAATAGCTGGAGTTCTAGAGCCAGAAGAGGTTGTGGAAACCATGGGATTCCAGTCAAAGGAAAGAAGGATGTAGGAACAGCTTGAAGGAAGAATGGGAACGTGCCCATGACCCAGGGTCTTAGGTGTCACAGTTACAGAAGCTGTCTCTGACAGTGCCTTGTAGAAGATGCTTAAAGGAACAGTTTAAGAAAAGTTCTTAATACTCCCTCCCCTGACATAAACACTCTGGTGGTGGGAGTCAGTGGCCTGGGGACATGCTGAGCTGGGCACTGCATGTGGACTGTAACATTTGTTTTGTGCTAGGAATGCAGCACAGGTTCCCTCCAGACTGAGAGGATTTAGTCCTGATGCTGGGATGGTTTCCTAAGAGAGAAAGTTTCACTGTTTAGCAAGAGATAAAGAAAAGAGGCTGAAATTATTTTTCCTTAAATCCCCCTGCTGAGTCCTTACTTCTTGATGGCATAACAGATTACAATTTTCTTGTTTCATCCAGGCCATTGAAGTGCAATAAACTCTGTCAGCTTCGAGGTTTTGAAATGCTTTAATTTTAGTGGATGGGCTATACAGCCCCTCTGTGATTGCATGTGATTTATAGCAGGTCCTTATTCCGATGGCAGAATCTGCATCCCAATTTGAGAGCTCCAAGCTGAATGTGTAGTTTCACTTAGAAGTTTTATTCACTGGGTTTGCCATTTCACATTTCCTTGTCCTAAGCCTCTGTCAGGAGCGAACAGCAGCAGTCTGTGGGCACACTGCCCCTGTTGCACAAGGCAGTCTTGCTGTGCTCGAAGCACTCCCTCTGCAAGAGCTTTTGAAAAGGAACATCATTCTCATCAGTGTAACTGCATGTCTTGTCCCTGCCAAGGGCCAGACTCTGGCCTTAGCTCTGGGAGTGGAAGCCTGGACAAAAATGGAGACATCAGGGGAGGAGAGGGAGGGGAATTTAATTTCCTTTACCTTGACATTGATGTTGTCGTAAAGTCTCTAAAATGGCACGTTCTGGCTCAGAATTAAGCAGCCACAATGACATGTCTCAGTTTGTCCAGACTGGTTTTCTTGTCCAGTTAAGTAGGAGAGTCTTATGCCTTTAAAGCTTCCTGGCTCCCAGGAGGAAAATGCCAAACTTGTCAGAGAAAACAAACAGTGGCTTTCCTAGCCTGTGTGTGTTCCGATTAACGAATCTATTAGGCTATAAAACCTGGGACCCCCTTTGCTGGAGAAAGAGCATACATTAGGAAGCTGTTGACAGTTCCTAAGTCTGACCCCTTGCACAGTGCTGGAGACCTATCAGCAGCTCTGAGGCAGGCAGCGGGGCCTGTTTGTTCTAGGAGGTCTCAGAGAGGTATTTGAGGCTCGGTAAATGCCAGATGCGCTGGCTTTTTAATCTGTAACGTGGGAGGCCGGAGGGAGAAGAAAGGAGGAGCCGCAGCACAGCTGAGTGGTTTTCTACTCTTGGTGTAAATCAAAATACCTTTGGAGGGTTATTACCTTGGGCTTGGATATAGCTGGCCTCCACACACTAAACAGGGGAGGTTCCTAGGTGGGTTGGCTGCGTTACTACAGCCAGCAACCAGAGGAGCGCAATTGGTGGCACTCTCTGCCTGTGGGTAAAGGGAGGCCTTTGCCAGGGATGGATTTAGCAAGGGCTGTGCTGATCTCAGCATTAACTGCCCGAGGAGATGCAAAGCCACGATTCTGACATTTGAGGACATACAAAACCCATTTTACAAGAAAAGAGGTGTTAAGTCCTGAATTCTTGGTGTGTTCCAGTGATAGCAATTGCACTCCTAATTTCCCCCTGCCCATTTCACTCCTGCTGTTGCTTGTTAGGGATGTAACGTTTTTCTCTGGCAGTATGGTATTTGGCCAAGCAAAAATGCAAACAATTCCTGCATTCCTTGCTACACTGCTCAGCATGTTTTCACACTGAGTGTCATGAATATTTCAGTGAATTTCAGCTTGCTGATCTGTCTTTGCTTTGGTACCTGATGCTTTGTCTGTCACAGAGCAGATAAACCAGACTGGAGCAAGGTGGTTTCAGAGCAGCCAGCTTTTGTTGCAGTTCTTTACAGTCAGCTGAGCACAGAACTTCCATCACTGTTGGTGAAAGCAGTGGTCTCCCCAGCCCATCTTGTGAGTGAGTCATCCCACATTTCTGTAGTTAGTAATAAAGATAAGAAATATATGTCAGTGAATAGCGCAGAATGTGTTGAAGAGGTACTGATACGTGACCCAGCACGCTTTAGACCAATTGCTGCAGGGAAACAAACCTATTTCTTACTTTGCAAGACTGGAGAAGCTGAGAGGAAGCCTTTGAGGTTGGAGCCCTGTCCCAGTCTTGCCCATCCAGTAGGTTATGCTCCTTTATCACAGGTGGGTCGCAGTGGTTGACAGTCCAGGCTTTCTGTAGCAGGTGGCTTTTACTCTTGATACAGCACACACCGTTTAGGTCACTCCCTGGGAGACCTCCAGGCAGAAATAGTGAAATTCAGTGTAGCGCATTTTAATTTGCTGGATGAGATCTCTGTGTCTCCCAAACACAGGAGTTGTTGTGAATCACAGCAGGATATTCTCTTAAAGAGCCCAGCAAAATGCTGCTGACAGTGTCACAGAGCGATGCTAATCCGACATCACATTGGTCATGGCTCCTCAGGTTACCGTCGGGCTCTGTAGCAGAGGAGGCCCCTTACTGTGGGAATGAAGGACCTCGTGCTGCAGGGACACAGTCAAGGCATTAGGAGGAAGAAAATCTATCCTCTTCCCATCACTTCCTGAAGGGTATGTGTCAGAATGACGCACGTACTCTTGGCTTTATTTGATGAGGCGGCTGGAGGGGGAGCGAGAAAGGAATGAGATGGTCTCAAGGGACACACGATTGGGCTTCACAGGGTCATGATGCTTTCAATGTTCATTTTGAATTGCTGAAACTGAAGGAGTGCAGAATGGTCCTCGTTGGCTACACATTTGTCATCTTCGTGACTCAGGAGGGCTCTTGTGGAAATTTTAGCCAGACCGTGGATTATGGTGGGCTTCTTGATAGTTTTTTCTCAGCCTCATAAAAAAAAGACCTCAAAAATGAGATAGGAGGATCCAAGTGATGGTGATGTATGCTCCCTGGATGCTTCTGCTGGGATAAATCACAGGAGAAAAGACACCAGGAGCAGCAGCATCCCTTCACACACATTTGTCCTGCCTCAACTTTCAGGCCAAATCGCAGCGCTTTGTTTCAGCCTCCTCGGTGTCTTCACCAGTCTGACTTAATACTGACACCAGAAATGGAGCTTTAAGCTCTTAAGAGATCCTCACGTTTTCTGGATTTCTCTGCTTGGGGGACAAGATGCCTCTGAATAGTCTTGGGAAATGGGAGACTTAATGTTGGGTGTATCCTGTGAGGTTCTGTGCTAGCAGAACTGCAACCAGGCTGTCCCCATCATCTTGGAAGAATGTCTGTTGCAGGACAACAGGCAAGTCCAACATGGTGTCACCAAGGGCAGCCCAGAGGCCTCTTTAGTTTGTAGGACTGTAGATATGTTGAGTGTGCAATTAATTTCCTGGGGAGAGTCTTTTGAATGTGTTTGTACTTTCTAGTGTAGTAGACAGACTGTCAGTAGTGAAGAAGGCAAAGCTGAGTCACTTATTGGCCAAAAGGTCTTTTGTTTTACCCTTGTCCCCTCCAGGAAACAGATATTTGAGTCAAATGAAGTATCTCACAAGCAGGGGCTGCAGTGTGTTGGTTAAACGTGTTCATGAGCTGCCCAGGGAGGTGGTGGAATCACGCACCCTGGATGTGTTTAAGGGTTGTTTGGATGTGGTGCTTAGGGATATGGTTTAAGGTGAGTCTTGTAGAGCAGGCTTCTAGGTTGGACTTGGTGATCTTGAGGGGGCTTTGCCAACCTGAATGTGTCTGTGATTCTGAAAGCAGAGACAATGTGCCCTACTAGTTTTTGAGACTAATCATAGTGCTTGAATACTGGGAGATAAACACTGTTTAGTATTTTTGCTTCAAAGAAGCAGCATTAACTTAACTTCAGTGTTATTTTTAAAGGTTTTATTTCCATGGATCGAGTTAAGTTTTTTGTTTGAGGCCAAGATGCTACTTGTTTCTGTTGTTCAGTTCACTGGACAAAAAAAAAAAAAAAAAAGGAAATAAATCTGAAAAATTGATGTTTATTTTGGGTTGCTGCCCAACTAATCTCTCTTCCTTCTCTTTTCTATAATGCAAGCAAAATGCACAATCAGTTATTTATGCATCTTAAGTTTTAACTTCTGTTTTAACCATACTTCACATTAACAGACATCACAGTATAGTTTGGTGGGTTTGTTTGTTTGGGATTTTTATCCTGTAAATGTGATGCTATGTTTCTGCTCTCTGATGGCTTGCGAACAGGAGTTGCACGAGGAAGGGAGTAATGAAATGAAGGAGATCTTGGATTTTGTTTGCAGAGCTGTCGAGCGGTTCCCTAACTGAATGGAGAATCTGGTTAAATAAAAGCACTAAGCCTGATCTTAATACCTGTGTCCTCTTTGCTGTGAGAGAAATCAGAGTCACGGAATTGTTCAGGTTGGAAACGACCCTTGGGATCACCAAGTCCAACTGATAACACTACTCTACAACTTCCACCCCTAAACCATAGCCCCAGGCACCACATCCAAACAACACATCCAGGGTCAGCGCCTCAACCATCTCCCTGGGCAGCCCATTCTGATCAGCAAATGATTTGCCTTAACCTCGGGAATGATGGCTTAGTATGGGTGCTGCTTCTCGTAATAAACCCCATCTGAGAACAAATGGGAAGGAGGCTGTTGGTTTCCAAAGGAGAAGATTTGTTTGAAATGGGAAGAGAAGAACTGAATCAAAATCTGTCACCTCCTGCAACCTCATCTGGTGGCTTAACCTTTGATACTTTATATTTCTTCACTGTCCTCAGAGCTCTCCATCTTTTCCCCATGGCTTGAGAGAAAACTGTGTGGTGGAGGTTAAACCTGTTTGCAAGTGGCTTCTGCTGCAACTCTGGAATGATGTAAAACAAGCCTCATCCCTAGTGAGGTTTAGTTGTTATGGGATTATTGTTTCACTTTGTAGCATAATTAGTTTTTTGTGCTCCTTTCATCAGGAACCACTCCCCTGGGTAGGTGCAGATCACCTGAATGTTCAAATTGGTGTTCTGAATGTTGTGTCCATGTGTGAATGCAGGACGTGACTCAGAGCGAGTTGTTTTCACTCCTCACTGCGTTTAGGCACTGCCGTTGGATCTTGGTAAATCATTTTACCTCTTTGTGCCTCTTCTTACTGCAAGGTGTTTGGGAAGAGCCATTCCTGAGGTGGCTCAGGCACAGTACCGAGCACAACAGGTCTGCAGTTTCAGCTGGTGCCTCTAGGTGTTACCACAATACAAACAATAATCAATCACTGACCAACACCTTCAAGGTTCTTAGTGAAACCGAACGCAGTAAAAAAAAGGCTCCCTAGGGACCAAATCTACTAAGCTATGTGAACGATTTTCTAGCGAAAGTGGCACAAATCCTGCCTCCTGGGACATTTAAAACTGTGCTGCAGAAAGCACTAGGAGCCAGTGTGTTTGGGAATAATCATATGTTGGCAGGAGGATCAAACAAAGAGGACTTCATTATTCTGGACTGCCTGTCCAGCAGGGATCACTAGGAGCAAAGGCACCAATGACTTAGTAGATCTCTTTCGGCTTCTGACTGTTGCTGTCCTCCACTGCAGGTTCTCACAACCAATAAAAGAAGTAAAGCAACACTCAGCCAAACTGGAACACACATTTTTAAAGCATTCAGGAAACCTTAGATTAGTTTTAAATATATATTTAGACCAAACCCTGATCTCCTTTGTTCAGGTCATTTGCTCCAGAAAAACACTGGGTAAAAGTGCGCATTTGGAGGAATATTAGTAACTAATTATGGGAAGATAATTGCATTAAATCAGAAGTGAACCATAACTTGAAAGCCTTGAGGAAGAGCTGCAACTCAGGGCAGAGGAAATGGAGGTAGATACAGGTAGGAGGGAGTTCCACAGAACTTGTAGGTAAGATATCATCACTCTGGCTTTGACTCCCATCTGTGCTTTTGGTTTCTTAGGTTCCCCCATTCAGCAAAAGATAAATTTCCCAAGTAGGTGAGCCCAGAAGGGAGTGGAGCGAGACGCCCCCATGGAACGAGAATCATTCTATAGCTCACTTCATGTTCTTGCTCACCAGGCTGATAAGCTGCTCCGTCCAGGGTAGAAAGGTGGCTCCTGACTGCCGAGACAGTGCTAATCCCTACGCCAGGCAGTTTTTCCAGCTAGCCCTGCAGGTGGCACAGCGAGCCTTGTGTTTCCAAGCAACCTGAGCAGTCGCTGTCTTCCCTTCCTATCGTTTTACAGGGCAGAAGCAGATGTGATGCGAAAGACTTCTAGTACCCAAGGAGCTTGGTGTGATAAGCTGGCTATCAAACCGACCTGTCTTTCTCGAGCTGCTTCCAGAGATCTGCTTTAGCTAGTTGAGAGAAATCAGATCATTTTCTTTTCACTGTGTCAAGACACTTTTGGATGCTTTTACACTGCTTCCACGCCGAAGCTGAGCAAGGATGTATAGCCAACCTCCTAAAAATGAAGAGACCTTTTTTAAGTCTTAGTTGCATACTCCTTAGGTATTCTTGGTCAGGCAGGTCTTGTTATCAGAAAATCTCTCAGAAGCCATCGAAGTCAAGTGGAACTGATTTGGGAATTGTGAAGGAGGTGGATAGAAAAGGGTCTTGTAGCCTGCAGGGCTGCTGGGAATTCCTGCTTATTAGTCCTTGCTCTAACTTCACTTCTCTTCATGGCCTTGGGCAAGTCACTTAACTTCATAATCTCTGGCTCAGTTTCTCTGCCTGTAAAATAAGGTAACTGTTACTATCACATACCTACCCAACAGGATTTTCTCCCCTGGTAATAATTAACATTTGTAAAATACTCTTTGCCTGTGTTTGTTTTTATTATAATACTTCCAGATTATATTACAATGCTGACGCCGTCGCTGGTGTGGATTTGGGCTCCTGCACGAGATTGCACCGGAAATTAAGTCATTTTTCTAATGAGATATAAAACAACCTGTGGCTGGTGTGGTTAAGCCGTGTTTAAAGCTCCTTTGCAGCATGACAACGGTGTGAAGTAGCTGGAGCATTCCAGTGAATCTAACCCCGGTATCCGTGACACAATGAACTACATGCACAGAAGATTATTCATGATCTGATCTTAACTCTAACAGAAAGGTTGTTTGAAGTCTTTGATAAGTAGAAGTGAAGATTTGAGGTTTCATTTCCAGTACCAGAAGGTGTCAAGTGCACATCTTGAGTCTTGTCGGGTCGTGTCTTCGTGCACGCTTACATCCAGGATGTTCCTTGGTTCTGCAATACAGGCTAGGCTGTAAGCAACTGAAATGAACCTTTCTTTCTTTCTTTACACATCTCTCCTTTCCCTTTTTCACACTTCTTTTTAGCTACAGTAGTTAGCTCAAGTGAGAGCTGCCTAGAAATAGCTTTTTCCTCTCTATGTGAAAGGAAAGAAGCGACTGAGACTTTGACTTTATGAACCAACCTACTGTTGCTCCACCAATTAGTCTACAAGAATTAAAAGTTGGATTTTTTTCATTTAGGAATGCTGTTGTTCCAATACTATCTGCCCATAAAATGCTTTAGTTTAAAGGTTTATTTTTGCCTCTTTTTACTCTTTCCTGATCTTGTCTATCTTTTGGCATCTGTCGCATCTTATGGCAATGATTTCCATCATTACCAGTGCTCTCTATAAAGAAGTGTTGCCTTTATTGTTCTGAACCTGAAGTTTGCTACCTCTATTTGATGCTCTCAAATTATTAAGGAAAAAAATATGAAGATATGAAGAAAGCACTGAATGTTTATTTTCTGCCAAGATTCTTATCACCTCTATCACAGGCTTCTCAGATGCATCATTTATAAAGGTGAGAAACAATGGAGATTAGATGTGAGAAAGCAAAATAGTTGAAAGGTGGTGTGGGGGTTGTTGCTTGGGGTTTTTTTTTTTTTGGTTGGTTGGAGTTTTTTACTCAGATTCTAGACATGAGAAGAGCAAATAATGTGCAGTAGCTGAAGCGATTTTGCTCCTCTCAAGATGTACCATGCCTGAGGTTAGATTTGTATGTTCTCCCCTCAGCATTTTTCTGATCAAAATGTGTGAATTGATTTTAATTAGTCTGGGAGAGAAAGCATGCCTTTAAAATGTTTGTTGGTAAAACCTGTGAAGTGGTATCAGGGGAAGTTACTCTGTATTTGCACAGCTTCTTGACTGTTTCTCCTGCTAGCCAGCACTGGAAGGAAACTGTGGATGGGACTGGCTTTTGTTTTGACTTTGTGTGCCCATTATAGTGAAGGCTGATGCTGTCTGGGTCTTTCCTGAGCCTTCCTTGGAAGGCTTATCCTCATGGCACTGCTAGCAGAGTTCTTGAAGACTGTCCAGGAAAGGTGTAAGGCCTTTTAATCCACAGAAATAACACAGTTGTCCATTTCTGTGGTGGGAGGAGGTGGGATGGAAAAGCAATGCCTCCTTAAATAGCTTCTTTACTGCTTGTTGGACTCTTTAGCACCCACACACATGTAAACTGTCAAAATGACAATAAAGGAAGCATAAACTTAGCAGGAATCAAATGCCAAGAGGCAGAAGATCAAACGTGACTCCCTTTAACCTGAAAAAGAGGCAGCTGTTGACAAAATTCCGGGCTTGATTGAGCAAAACACAGAGAAATGTCTTGAGTTGGTCGGGGGGGGTATATTTTAATCTTTTTTTTTTTTGTAAACTTATCTTCC